>CAUYQV010084967.1:0-17558 GCA_963574575.1 Galagoides demidoff | reverse complement strand
AGGGCAGGGAGGGAGAGAGAGAGAAGAGAAGGGAGAGAACAGTGAGGGAGGGAGAGGGGAGAGAAGGGAGAGGGGAGGGAGGGAGAGAGAAGAGAGGGGAGAGGGGAGGGAGGGAGGGAGAGAGAAGAGAAGGGAGAGGGGAAGGGAGGGTAGGAGAGAGAGAAGGGAGAGGGCAGAGAGGTAGGGAGGGAGAAGGGAGCGGGCAAGGGAGAGAGAAGGGAGAGGGCAAGGGAGGGAGAGAGAGAGAAGGGAGAGGGGAGGGGAGGGAGGGAGAGAGAGAGAGAAGGGAGAGGGGAGGGAGGGAGAGCCAAAGAAGGGAGGGGGAGGGAGGGAGGGAGACGTCAGGCAGACAGACATGCTCACGTCCTCCCCTGGCCCGTGGAATTACAGTGCACATAATTCAGTGATCATGAGACATTACAAACCCACAAACAACTTCCTACGATCATTTCCAAAGGTCTAAAATTACTCAAGCAGCATTAGGCAAGGTCAGGGCATAGAAATCTCTCCCACCCAGCTGGGGGCAAACTCACAGAACCCATCTTGCCTCTTAATTATGTGACGTTGGTCACTTTATGGAGACTTTCCCTGCCTCTCCCACCAGGTCACTGCAGGCCGGGCAGCTGGGCAGGCTGTGCTCGTGGGGCGTGGGGGGTCAGCTGCCCTCCCATGGCTACTCGTGAAGCTTTGGACCAGGGCTGTGTGAAAAGACACAGGGGCCGACAGGATGTTGCAACAATTCATTTTCTTAACTGTTTCTTGTGACTTTTTTACAAAAGTAAATATTGGTACCTATGTCCAAATATCAGTTTGGGGGAAACACGAATGCTGCCTGGAACCACCTGGTTCCTTCCACGGATAGTAAGGAAAATCCCGCAGCTCGTGGGTTTAAGAACGCCCATGTCAAACCTGGACATGTAATCCAATTTCAGAGAAAAACGGAAATAACCCAAGCATTCATTGCAATTAAATCCAGGGACTATTCAAAGCAACAAACCACAGTTTTAAAAGTACAGTGTGTTACGATGTCACTTTCATTAAAAAATAATTTCCTCACAGAATTGTAAGAACCGTCAATGACGTGGAAACATTTTCTTTTTCAGTCTTACTCTCTCGTGCTCACTCCTCCCTGGCTCAACACACACTCAGGCTCACACGCAGTCACACAGAGTCACACACACACAGGCTCACAGTCACACAGAGTCACACACACACTCACACAGTCATACACAGTCTCATATACAGTCTCACACATGGTCACACACAGAGTCTCAGTCTCATACACAGTCTCACACATAGTCTCAAACGCACAACAGTCTCACATACACACACTTGCACACGGTCTCACACACAGTCTCACACACAGTCTCACACACACGGTCTCACACACAGTCACACACAGTCTCATAAACAGTCTCATATACACACAGTCTCACACACACAGTCTCATGCACACACAGTCACACATACAGTCTCTCACAAACACTCACATGCTCACAGGCACCTGCTTCCTCTGGGAGCTGACCCTGTCCTCCTGGTCCTTCAGGAGCCACCTCGTGTCCCCAGCCCTAACACAGAGCACTGGCCCAGTGATGTCAAATGACCCTATCTGGATCATGGACCACGGAGGCCATCACTGGGGGGTTGGAAGTTGAGCAGAGATCCCAGCCTGCCTGTCTGTGCCTGAGCTCGGGCCTGTGGTTGGCAGCCACTCTCTCCCAGGTGTCCAGAAAGTTCAGGAAAGAAAGCTGACTGGCTGCGAAGAGGAAGAGGCACTCGGAGCTTGGCAGGTCACAGGCGGGGGAGGGGGGGTGGTCCTCGTTTTCAGGAGCCGTTTGGAAGTGTCCTTTTATAAACCTATCTACTGCTTAAACCAAATCAAATTAGATTTCTCTCACTTGCATTCAAAGGAATTCTCTCTAAAACCATGAGAAGAAACTCACCACGAAGCTCCTAGTGAGTACTGCTGCCTAATATTATTGGGGTGGTTTGTATGTTCTCTTAGTGCCACAGTAAGAGGCTTTCTGGAAGTTTTAATTTTTCTTATTCCTGGAGCTTGGGACTTCAGGGTATAAAATCAGGAAAAGAAATATGTTTCCAAAGAAAGAAAATAGCAGAGATTTCAAAGCCGCTGAATACATTGGTTCTCTAGTTTATCTCCTAGATACTGATTATTTTTATCTTTTGTTTTCTATCAGGTAAACATCAGGTAACGAGGCAGAAAACACTTAGCCGAGGGCTACCCAGGACAGACGCTCTCCGGAGAGCAGGTGATTGGCCCACTGCTTGAGAACACTCGGCTTGAGGAGCTTCTGCCCCAAACGTGGGGTGAGACGTGTGCTGACAGGAGTCAGTGAAGCAGCTGCCTGGTGGCCAGACAGCTTAAAAGAACATTCTGGAAGGTCTTCTGCTGGAGGGACCACGCCACAGCCAGAACCACTTCTGTCTCCACTTTAATTTTCCAGAGGCGACCTAGTCAAAGGGCCCCTGGCAGAGCCCTCCGGGGAACCGCACAGAGCACGTGGTGGCCCCACGAGGACACACGCGCCCAGAGCTCTGGCTGCCGTAACTCAGAGTGCAGCGAGGTCGTCTTCCCTGCTCAGGTGTGGTGTGCAGAGAAGCAGGATGCTCGGCCGACTCAGAGGTAAGAGTGCCATCTACTGAATCCAGTATCTCATTTCCCGCAGCCCCACAGCTAATCCTGGGACCCCAGAGGACTCCGCGGCTATGGGGAGTGACCAGACAGAGACCACAGGCAGCAGGACCACCAAGCACAAGGACAGTGTCAGGCAGGGACCACTAGAGAAAGGAGCATTAGGGCCATTAGACGGGTTGTCACTTGCTGGATCAAATATCAATTATAGCAACTATCTGAGAAGACATGGGATGCAAACCCTGGAAGTCACACAAACTGTCCTGGGCCACCGGGCCTGTCAGGGAGGACTGTGAAGGGCAGAGCCAGTGGCCAGGCAGACAGTTCCGACCCAGCAAAGATGTCATTGAAACAGGCCACAGGGAGGTATGGTGGCCATGCCCAGACCACACAGAGCCTGTGGATGCCTGAGGTTTCCGACCCACGTGGCTGTAAGTATGTGTGTGAGGGGGGTTGCTGGACATCAATGTAATCACTTACGCTTAGTTTCTCTGTGTACAAATCAAGGTGGTAATAACGCACGATTCACCTACCTCATGTCATAGTGGGGAGATTAGTTTGCCAATGTTTTAAAGAGGCTTTGAAGACACTGAGTGTTATCATGATAATTGGTACACAGAGTTCCTGAAAGAGCTTAAGGTGAGCCTCAAGTCCACGTGTTTCCCTGTATCTATGGTGTCTGGCTGCACATCTTGTATAATTTGTGCAGACACATGATATGATCTGAAATACTAACGTCCCACACAGAGGGGACAGGGTGCACTTCCTGGGCTGGACGGTGGGACTCGGCGGCCTTCAGTGTGTGTCAGACGTGAGGAGGTTAACTTGTTATAAACCTTGATTTCCTGGCGTTGGGGCGGAGGCAGCAGGTTGGAGGAAACCAGACGAGGCGCTGTGGGCAGAAGCAGCCCCGAGCACCTGTGGACAGCGAGTGAGGAGCCCGCTCCTGGCCTTGCAGCTGTCCAGTGGAGAGGGGCCCCCAGGTGCACCAGGGCTGGGGGAGAGCTGGTGCAGGGGCTGCTGTAACCGTGGTCTTAGTCAGCAGCCTCTCTGGTCAAGCACCATCAGACAGATTTGTCCTCTGCTCCAGCCTGGCCTGGTCAGGCTGCAGGAGAGTTTGGCTTCTCAAATGTGGAGAAACAGCCCCTGCTTCCCTGAGGGGAGCCCAAGGCCACCATCTCCACGGTGGAGCTGCCCCCAGAGAGCCTTAAGTGACCCCTCTGTGGCTCTTAATTCCTGAGGGAACACCTTCCTCTCCCTCCCTCTCCTTCCTCTTTCCCTCTTTCCTCCCTTCATCCCTCCATCCATCCCTCCCTCCCTCCCGTCCTCCCTCCCTCTGTCCTTCCCTCCCTCCCTCCTCCCTCCCTCCTTCCTTCCTCCCCCTACTTTCTCCTCCCTCCCTTCCCTACACAGTAGGTGGTGGCCTCTGGCTGGACCTAGTGCAGACTCTGTGGCTGTGTGAGAGAAGAGCAGGTGACTAGAAGGACCTGACACAGGATGACCTGACCTGGCCTGAGGCTGGATGTCCTCCTCGGCCTCTCCCAGCTGTGGACAGCTTCTTCCCCCTGTGTCCTCCCAGGGCCTCCCTTCTCTGTGTCTGGGTCTCATCCTACTCTTTATGCAAAGCTTCAAGCACACACCTATGTGGCCTCCCTTGACCTCAGCTACCCCTTTAAAGACCTTTTATCTCCAAATGTAGTCACATCCTGACGTTGTAAGGTTAAAGACACTGACATAGAAATAGTGGGACGACACAACCAAGGTGGGAGAAGGTGGCATCTCAGGGAAGGCCGCAGAGGAAAGCAAGACAGCTGTGACTTTATTAGCCCATTAGCAGCAGGATATGACAGAGAGTCTAAGTTATTCCTCTATGTAAAGAAGCTGGATAAGAGAGAGAGATAATTTTTTGCATCACCAAACTCTCATTACATTTTCTTTGATGTTTTATTGCTAAATTCTTTTCTGCAGGGTGATATTCTGATTTAAGAGCAGGTAATACACACTGCAGCCAAGAGTATATTCAAGGTACTATAAATACATTAGCTAACATCTTCCCTTCCAGATTATTTCAGTGATAATTGATGTGAGTATTTCACAGTCTATTGAATTTCCAGCTGAATGAAGGCTCTCAGAAGAGAAGTGCTCAAATATTTGAAATGCTCAAACCTCCTTCCTTGTTAAAATATTAGGTCATTTCAAACTTTCCGGAAGCAAATATGTGGTTCAGCTCTTCTACCTGTGATTCAGTGGCCTAGGAGCCTATAAAAATATATGATTCAGTCACGAGTCAAATAATTTGGTAAGTAAATTATTAACTAATAAAATATCCTTTGTCCCCACGATCTACTATCTGGAATAACTTAATCACACAGAAGCAAAATCAATGCTTAGTGTTGCAAAGAGAGATAAAAGTCATTGAGACACGTGCACAAAACTATATTGGAAGCGTCTAGAGTATTGAAGATCAAGAGGATGGAGACACTGTTGGACAGAGTGTGGATTCCTGTGCAGGAGTCTCCGCGCTGACGGGTCCTAGCTGCCACTCACATAAGCACATACTGTTTGGAGGGTGGGTAGATTAGAGCACCCAACTCCTCTCATGAACTTGCAGATAAAACATGGGCTTCCTACTTGTCAAAGGGTTCCCCCACCTGGGGGAAAGGACTTTTGAACAATCTGAAGATCCAGTAAGTCTTATTTTGGTTGTCATGCGGCTGGAATTGCTCAGATGGCTAACCAAATGGTGGACCCTGGGCCTCTCCGGTGGAGTGAATTAGGGTGGGGCAGCCTGTCCACTGGGTTAGGGTGTCTTATTTCATAAACTCAGGTGAAGCCGGGTCCTGCGGGGGTTTCTACTGGAAGGGGCCTCACTTCCGTCCTCTCAGCATGCAGCAGGGCTCACCGGCAGAGATCTGTCCAGTGGGAACCATGTCATAAGGAGACTTCTGTAGGAGGAAATGCAAGGGCGCCGCCAGGAGCTGCCTCTTCTCATGGCCGCCAGGTTCATCCTGGAATTCCACGACCGCCTCCGCTCTGGTCTGTTTACTCTGTATCATTTAATTTCTTCCTCATCTAGCTGCTAGAGTGAGTTTTTAAAAATACTGAGGTATGACTCACATGAATGCAATTTTCTTAAAGGTACAGTTTGACGAGTTCTGACAAATGTGCGTGGCCACGTTAACAACCACCATGAAAAAGATTTGGGGCATTTCAGCCACCCCAAAATGTGCCTTCTGCCCCATCTCAGTGGATCCCTCCTGCCATCCACTGACCTATTCCTGTCACTTCAGATTCGCCTTTTCTAGAATCGGGCATGAGTGGAACTGACCAGACAGCGTGGGGTGTGTGTGTGGCTGTGTTCTGCTCTCCCCCAGTGGGTGTGATGCTTCAGACATGCACGGGCCCAAGCGTGCCGAGTGCGGGCAGCTCACTCTCTGTTACCACAGCTTGGCATCACTGAGGGTGCAGACACGGCACGGGTTGCTCTGTACCCATCAGATGACGGACAGGGGAGGTGTTTGCAATCTTAGCTGTTCAGAATAAAGCAGGCACACACATTCAGTTACAGTCTACAGACACGCTGTCACTTTCCTTAGGTAACTGCTTGGGAGTGGGATTTTAGCCTCGTGACGTTAAGAAAAGGCCGACTGTTCTTCCAAGTGGCTGGACTATTTCACACTCCCACGAGCAATGTATGAAAGTGGCAGTTGCTGAACAATTTTATTAATATTTGTTATGGTCAGACTTTAAAATGTTTTACCATTCTAAAAGAGATGTTAGTTTTCATTCCTAAAATGCAGTTCGTTTTATCATCCGTAACTAGTCTGATGACGAATGGGGTTGAGGATTTTTTTAATTGTGTACTTACAATGTATTAACCTTAGACATACCTCCTTTAGCTCATGTTTCTTCAAGTAGTTATCCCATTTTATTTTTGTTAGGTTGTCTTATTAATGAGTTGTAAAAGTTCTTTATCCTTGAGGAGACAATATTCTTAAAAAATAAGACATACATTTTTAAAAGTATTTTTCCCAGTCTGAGGATTCTTTTTTATTTTTCCTAAAAATGTATTTGAAACAGCAAATTTTCAAAATTTTAACAAAAATAATTCATTGATTTATTTTTTGATTTTATTGCTCAGGATTTGGATGTATTATCTAAGAACTGTGACTAGCCCCAAATCACAAGGACCTTTCTCCTAAAATGTAGCATAGAAGCCTCACAGATTTAGCTCTTATGTTGGGATTTGTGACCTGTTTGGGTTGATTTTTGTATATGGTCTGAAGCAAGGACTCAGTCTGTTTGGTTGCTTATTTTGCATGTGAGTAGCTAATTGTCCCAGCACGGTGTGTTTCCCCACTGAGTTGCCTCAACAACGCCATGGAAAATCAGTTCACTGCCCACTTGTACATCTGTGTCTTCAGTTCACTGCCTACTTGTACATCTGGATTCTTCAATATGTTCTAATCTTCATGTCTATCTCTACGGTAATGTCACACTTTCTTGATTGTAAAACTTTATATGAATCTCAAATAATGTAGAAGCCCTTCTTCTTTTTTTTTCTAAAAATTGAGTTGGAGACTATAAATGCATTGAATTTCCCTATAAGATTTTAAAAAATGTATTTTGCTAAATTTATCCTTAAGAATTTCACAAGTTTTGATGCTACTGTAAATAGCATTTGAAAATTGTAATTCACTGTAGTTTTTATTTTCAAACACAATTGTTAGCTTTAGTAGCTATTTTTGTAGATTGCTTCACGATTTCTACCCACGTAATCTAGTTGTTTATAAATACAGACACGTTTCATCCTCCTTTCCAATTTGTATGCTTTGCTGTGTCCAGAGTTTTTGTCATGAATGAGTGTTGGATTTTATGAAATACCTTTTCAGTATCTATTGATGTGATCATATGACTTTTTTCTATTATTTTAGCCAAATAAGATTAAATGTATTGGTTGACTTTCAAATGTTAAACCAATTTTGTATATCCTACTTGGCAATTATATGGTATCATTTGTTTAATTGCTAGATTTGATTCACTAACATTTTTATAAGGAATTTTATGACTGTATTTATGGTCTGTAGTTTTCTTATAAAGTCTCTGCCTGGTTTTGGTATCACCATGTTGCTGGCATCAAAAAGTGATGGGCACGAATATAAATTTTATCTTTCTTCCTCATTTTCTCACAATGTTTCTATAGAACTGGTGTCATCACTTCCTTACATCTTTGATAGAATTCACCAGTGAAACTATCACAGCTCAAAAGTTTATGAGACGGTTTTACAAGGTGACTTCAATGTCTTTAATAGAAACAACTCTGTACACACCTTTTATGTCTTTCTCAGTGAAATTTGATGGCTTGTGTCATCAAGGACTTTGCCCATTCCACCTGAGCTGCTGAGTTTCCTGGCATCTGGCTGTTCACCAGACACCTCATTTCCCTGCTGGTGTCTGTAGGCTCCATAGTGCTGTCTCACTTCTCATTCCTGACTTTGGGGCTGGACTCTGTGAAAGCCTCAATCCCAAGGCTCAGATAAACAGTGATAAATTGAATTGCTGTTAATAAATTTGAGTCAGTTACATCTCCTCACCTCCTTCCTTAAATGACGAAGGAATTGAGGCAGAAGAAGATCCGTTCACACAATTACCCTCTAGAGCACTCCCCACAGAGGTATCTCCCCTTGCCAGGCCAGGTTCCCACTCCCAGTGTCTCCAGATCTTAAACTTCTTCCCTTCCTGTTGCTTTTGAACTTCAGGAAACATTGGCCAACAGTCCTCAGACTTTCCTGTGTGTTTCTGAAATGAAGTACTGACTATTATACTCAAGAGAAAGTCTATAAGTGTTGTTGGGACCACATGTCAGGTCTCCAGCTCTGAGCCTCATGTCCGTGGGACTGATAGATACAAATGGTCCCTGACAGTGAGTGAGGGGATGAAAGAGCCACACGGCCCTGGGAAACTGGACACGTGTGCAGGCCAGAGTGAGCATGTACTCTGGGTCAGACGGCCCGGGGGCGCCACCCACACTGTGTTCATCCACAGTCTTTTTTCAGTATTGCTGTCTTATGTTCTACTGGCTCATTCCTCGATGCTCAGAGGAAGAGAAATGCATGTCTCTTCCCAGAAGTGAAAGAGATCACACAAACATTATTAGACAGAAGTGGGAAATGTCTCCATGCCCAAAGCAAAACAAAACAAATGAGCCAAATCTTTACTCGCCTTGTGACTTCTTCACATCTCTGTAAAATGGTTATTAGATGAATTCACTTTTCTCCAATAGCTGAAAAGCCATATGGGATTGATGAACTAATATCTAAACTTTTCACCTTTATTGCTGCTGGAGAAACAGTCATAATTACGGAGAGTCTGAATAGCAGATTTATTTTAGAAAACTTGCTTTAATGAAATGTAATATTAACCTCCAGAAGAACAATAGCTCTTTACTGAAACTCTCTAATACTCCAGCTCTGTGCTAGGCTTTCATATTTATTTCCTCTCTATATACACAAAACAACCATGAGATGAGTATGATTTTTATCCCTCTAGTACAAACAAAACAAAACAAAACAGGCACTCAGATATGCAATTGGC
Source organism: Galagoides demidoff (assembly GCA_963574575.1). Taxonomy (NCBI): domain Eukaryota; kingdom Metazoa; phylum Chordata; class Mammalia; order Primates; family Galagidae; genus Galagoides; species Galagoides demidoff. Next base: position 8,311 of record CAUYQV010084967.1, on the reverse strand, counting down.
ACAGATTTCACAGTGGGTCACTGGAGAGTTGGGATGTGAGCCAACACTGTCTGACTCCAAACACACGTCCTCAGCCCTGTACCCACCGCTTTGCTAGAATAGTTAGGAATGATTTGTTGCTGCCATATTATAAGTGCTTGTCTTGAAAGTACTTCTCTAAAATGCTTGAAAAACTTGCCTTGTAATTCTGACAGAGTGGGGGGAGGTTCAGGCAGCAGAATTGTCCAGAAAAGGCTCAGAGACGTTTGACACTTACAGAACGAGGTTGATACACTCTTGCCCAAGGTTTGGTCCCTTGTAGGCCACTGCTTTCGAGGCCTGGCACAGCCTGAGGTGGTTGCATATCTGAAGGGCTAAACATGGTCACATGTGGGAAGGTGGTGGCATAGACGTCACTATGCCCATCCAGTGATTTGAATGCCCATGTCACAAGCAATTAGCACATGTGCGCACGGAGAGCTGTTGTTAGTCCTGGTGCCGTGCTGTTCATCTATCTGCTTTGCTTTCTAGAATAAAGCTCCAGTGATTACGAACAAATTTAAATGCATCTAGGCCTCCTGGTGTGTTTTAATTTTTCGTGCACTGCTTTTGACAGCAGGGGCCTGGGTGTACTCAGGGCTTATGGACTGATACAGCCATCTCCCCAGTAGCTTTCTTTTTTATTATATGTCTAGAGTGACAAAGGGAAAAATAAAAAACAAAACCACAAACAAAAAGACAGAATGATAACAACAAAGCTTCCCATACCCGGAAGAGCTACATCTAGCCCACGGTGGTGCTGGGCGTTGTGTCCTCCCGCACCCGGCAGAGCTGTTTCTGGCCCACGGTGGTGCTGGACTGTGTGTCCTCCCTCACCCGGCAGAGCTGCGTCTGGCCCACGGTGGTGCTGGACGTTGTGTCCTCCCGCACCCGGCAGAGCTGTTTCTGGCCCACAGTGGTGCTGGACTGTGTGTCCTCCCGCACCCGCCAGAGCTGTTTCTGGCCCACGGTGGTGCTGAACCGTGTGTCCTCCCGCACCCGCCAGAGCTGCGTCTGGCCCACGGTGGTGCTGGACTATGTACCATCCAACACCTGGCAGAGGTGCATCTGGCCCACAGTGGTGCTGGACTGTGTGTCCTCTCTCACCCGGCAGAGCTGCATCTGGCCCACAGTGGTGCTGGACTATGTACCCTCCAACACCTAGCAGAGCTGCGTCTGGCTCATGGTGGTGCTGGACTGTGTGTCCTCCCACACCCGGCAGAGCTGTGTCTGGCCCATGGTGGTGCTGGACTATGTGTCCTCCCTCACCCAGCAGAGCTGCGTCTGGCTCATGGTGGTGCTGGACTGTGTGTCCTCCCTCACCCGGCAGAGCTGCATCTGGCCCACGGTGGTGCTGGACTATGTGTCCTCCCGCACCCGGCAGAGCTGTGTCTGGCCCACGGTGGTGCTGGACTGTGTGTCCTCCAGCACCTGGCAGAGCTGTGTCTGGCCCATGGTGGTGCTGGGCGGTGTGTCCTCCCTCACCCGGCAAAGCTGCATCTGGCCCACGGTGGTGCTGGACTATGTGTCCTCCCACACCCAGCAGAGCTGCGTCTGGCCCACGGTGGTGCTGGACTCTGTGTTCTTCTAACCTTTTGTTGGGACAGCAGTGCCTGGATGTGGACGAGCCTCATAGTAGGACACGGAGGGGGTAGAGTGGGGCTGGGCAGGAGGCTGGGGGCAGCAGGGCTGTGGCCCACTCAGGTGGGAAGCAAAGCTCAGTGTCCAGCATGGATAAAAGGACAGAGAAGGCTGAGGACAGACATTCACTGGTGTCTGCTGTGTCTCAGGTGAAGGGCTGTGATGATGAAGAACAGAAGTCCTGAGCTTGACTTTGAGCAACTAAACACTTGTGTTTCTTCCCTAAAATAATAAGGAAGACACTGGTTAGGGAGTGAGAAGGATCTTGGATCTGAGGTTCAGAAGACATCCTTGTGGTGTCCAGGGGTGGTGGTGGCAGGCGGCAGGCCTCAGAGAAGACCAAGGTGGAGGCAGACCAGGAATATGTGCTCGTGTGTGCAGTTGTGTGTTCCCAGGAGGACCAGCAAACCCAGCTCAGGGAACAGTCTTCAAAGGGTCTGCAGGATAGGACCCCCCTGAAGGGAAGCCCTACTCACAGTGAGAGGCTGCAGGGGTTCAGGGTTGCAGGGCAGGGGCCCTGGGTGTGTGATCGTTGCAATGGCTCACAGCGGCCTGCCTTCTGGGGGGCTCCTGCCCTCAGAACTGTATCCTCCTGCTTTTTCCTGCATCCCTGCCTCTGTCACCCTGATCAAGGACTTCTTTGTTCCCTCCAGGGGGGCCCTGCCTATGCTGATCTCTGCCTGTCCTCTCTGCTACCAAGTGGCCCAGAATAATCTTTAGGTGTCTGATGCACCAAGAGTCCCAGGACCCCAGGGCTAGCCGTGGCCGCCCTCATCCACTTGTTAAGTAATGACTGTCCTGCCTGGTTTCTCTTCATTTCATGTGACTGCTGTGACATTCCCTGGGGCTTTCTTGGCAAGTCAGTAGCCATACTGGTGGCATGGGGACCACTGAAATTTTCCTGGACCAGGAGTATGAGAAGGGGGGTGCCCCTTGCATTCCCAGAGAGTGGCCGAGCTGGCCTGAGTGACAGAGCAGGCTCTGCAGACCCTCTCCACTATGACCCACCCTGTGGCCCTTGTTGGTCTTCCCATCTGTCCCTGGGCACCTGCTCAGGTGTCACTTTCAGCACGAGGCTTCCCACACCCCAGCCAGCCCTTTCAGCCCAGTCCTCAGGTCCTGTCCTTAACCTGAAGACCGAGCTTGGTGATGACATGGTTCCCATGTTCCAGTTCATCACTCGTCATTATCCACTTGACCTATCGGCTGCCAAGAGCAGGGTGCTAAAACTTTCAACCACAATTCCAAGTTTAAAAGGTGCTTTTGCAGTTCTGTCCCCAGCTCCACTGAGTAGTGAGACTCTGTGTTCAGACATGTACACAGATTCAGGAGTTTTGTGCTTCTGATGAGATGGCACCTGCCTTTTTTCATGGTAAAAGAATTTCAAAAATTTAGTATTTTTGCATTAGATTCTATCCATTGCACAGTGCTTTTTGTGGGGAGAGGAGGGAGGGCATCCTAGATGCCTCCCCCTGTGTTCCCTCCAGGGGCCCCTGCCTGTGCTGATCTCTGCCTGGAAAGGGCCTGCATGGACTCACGGTCAGACCTTGTGCTCCCTGAATCCCAGTTGGGTTAGCCAAGGGGACCCCACAGGAGACAGAGGCAGCACCAGCGGGGTCAGGGTGACTGCTGCCTCCCCTTCCAGGATGCCCCTGGGTGCCATGAGCCCAATGTGTTGTCCAGACAGCTGATTCCAGACAGCTCTTTATCTCAGGGACTCACCTCCAGATCTGAGCCCCCACATCTGCTCAGATCTGGAGGTGCCATTGGCTTGCGTTTGCCCCGCTCTGGCTTCCCAGGACCCAGCCCTCTGAGCATGGTTTGTGGATAAGCTCAGTTACTGCACTTTGAGGGGGCCTCCTGTTTCCATTGGGGACACACATGGCAGGTCTTAAGTACATTCCTCAACTTCCAATCTGTGTTCTTTCTGTTTTGTGTATGTTTCTTTTAAACACTGTGTAAAAGAATGTTTTAAAAGCATTCCATGTGAAAACTCTATTTTTGAACAACTGATATACAATCAGTACTGTGGGATGGATGTATTTCCACTCACTTATTTTGTGTGTGCGATTCTCTATTCTACACTCTTTGTATTTCTCTGGCTATTCTCTTTTTCAATCTTGTATTGTATTGATTAAATTTTTATTGCTTTTTTTCTCCTCTGTTGGTATGTAAGTTATGTATTCTATTTATATTCTTTTGGTGGTTACCCTTAAAATGTTAACAAGCATACTTGACCTACAAAAGTCTAAAGTTAATCAATATCTCTGCGCTTTACCCCAACTCTCTAAGGGCCTCTCCACTAACAAGTCATTCTTTACAGCATTTTCCCACCTCCCCTCCCCTCCATATGATTCATCTTGATCACGGTGTTCACACATCACAGCTTGTGTACATTAAAGGGGACTTTCCCCACTTCTGTTTGCACACCCAGCCCTTCCATTTGAGTTAACTTTCTCCTTGCTCATGTGTGTCCTTTGGTAATTTTTTCAGTGAAGGTCAATCCACATTGACACCACCTGCTCCTAGTTAAATAACAGTTTTCCAGGCGCAGAGTCCTTGGTGGCCCGATACTGTCCCTCAGCATTTCGGCACCTACCTTCCTTTATTTTTGCACCCCAGGTGCTACTGAAGGGTTTCTGGTTGGACTAATTGGAGTTCCCTTCATGGATGTTTCTCTGGATGCTTTGAAGACCTGTCTCCAGGAATGTCCTGTTCCATCAGAATGTCACTGTCCCTTGTTTCTGTCTATGTGAGTGGACTTCAGCTTCTCTTTCATTACATCTCGGACGTCACCCTCTTCACATGTTCTGGAATTTCTCAGGATGGCCATCTTCCTGCTGGCTTCCAGGGTCCCTGTACCCTGGCCTCATGGCCACCTGCCTCCCTCTCACTTCTCTGGGCCATATCCATGTGTGTCAGATGCCCTGGGCAGTTTGCCAAACTCTCCCCAAGTGCTCACTTTATTGTCAAATCTGTCCACTGAGCTTTACATTGGAATGATTAGAGTTGTTCTCCTTTTTTGAAATTATATTTCCCTTTCAGGCCTATCCACTTAAAATTGGTTCTGACCTCTCCTTTGGTAGCTTAAAATCATTGGAACCCACTTACTTTCCCTGTGGTCTCTGTGTCAAGGTCACCTCTCACTCTCAGGGTGGTGCGTCCTCCACAGCTGTGCCTTGACTCTTACCCTGTGGTCTGTGTTAAGGTCACTTCTTACTCTCAGGCTGGCATGTCTTTCATGGCTGTCTTGACTCTTACCCTGTGGTCTGTGTCAAGGTCACTTCTCACTCTCAGGCTGGTGCATCCTCCACGACTGTGTCTTGACTCTTCCCCTGCGGTCTCTGTGTCAAGGTCACTTCTCACTCTCAGGGTGGTGGGTCATCCACCGCTATGTCTTGACTCACTCTTACCCAGCGGTCTGTGTCAAGGTCAGTTCTCACTCTCAGGGTGCTGCGTCATCCATGGCTGTGTCTTGACTCTTACCCTGTGGTCTCTGTGTCAAGGTCACCTCTCACTCTCAGGCTGGTGTGTCCTCCATGACTGTGTCTTGACTCTTCCCCTGCGGTCCCTGTGTCAAGGTCACTTCTTACTCTCAGGCTGGTGCATCTTTCATGGCTGTGTCTTGACTCTTCTCCATCGTGATACTGACCTGGGTGATTCATTCTTTCGCTTTGTTTCTGTGAGAAAACATGTTAGATGACACTTCAGAGGTTTTTTTGTTTGTTTGTTTGTTTCATTGTTTTTTCCCCCAGGGCACAGGTAAATCTGAGAACCCTGAACAATTTCTGTATTTATTTGTCAGTGTGTAACTCTTGTGTGACCTGGGCCAGCTGCATGAGGACCTTACTTGCAAGTTACACACTGGGGCTTTGATATAGGCAGAGTCAGTCTCTCTCTCTCTCATTTGTCAATCACTTCTTTCAACTTCCGACAGATGACCACCTCCTTCCTGCTTTTCCAGGAGAGTGGATAGCGGCCCCAAGACTCTCCAGGTTGAGAAGTCATGTCACTCCTCATGGTGAAGCTGATGATCCAGGCTCTCCAGAAGCTGATACCAGGGTAGGGTTCACTGTGCTCAGGTCTTCCTGGGAAAAGAAGACCCTTGTGTGAGGACAAGAAGGGGGGACATGGACCAGACTATGAGCTAAAACCAGGACACCAAGCCCCTGTGAGGGGAGAAAGGGAGTGGCAGGTGGGGATGGTTCTCAGGGAGGTTTGGTAGGGCCAGAAGGGACTGTTCAGGGCAGCCCAGGTCCCTCAGACAAAAGCAGCCCCTGCTTGAGTGTGGCTGACAGTCTTAGGACACATTAGCAGCCCTGGACCTGTCATGCACCCTTCACTTGGAGTCTGAGAGCACAGCTCTGCAGAAGTTTCGCAGCCCAGGACCAACCCCAACCCCCAGAGCTGCCTCCGGGGCTCTCCAACCTGACTTCGAGTGCCCTGTTTGTCTCGGCACAGGAGGGTTCCCTGTTTCTGTGACTCAGTGTGTATGTACAGACTCATTTGAATCTGTATTTTTTATGAATTGGAAGTTTGACAGTTTTTGCTTCATCCCAGGCCAGCACATTGACAAAAGGGACATTTTTGTTTAAAATTGTAGAGAAAGTATAATGATTTCGATTTAAACCATTTCTTAGAGCACATTTCCTCACTCTCTGAGAACACTTACTTTTGACAAGCCTGTCTCACTTGACACCAGGCTGACTGGCGAGTGTCTCCCGCTGCCGGGGCCATCCCCAGGAGTCAGCCGCAGGGTGTTCCTGGGTGACATCCAGCCAGGCAGTACACTGGGGCTCCCCTCCCTCTGCCATTCTAGGGGCTGATGTCAATGTGCTCTGAGCTCTGTGCACCCACTGGTGCTGCTGCACTGACCACTCCCAGCTTTGCGCTGACTTCCCCCAACTGTGTGGCAACTACCTCGAGCTCTGAGCTGACCACTTCCCAATCTTTGCTGACCACCCCCAGCTCTGTGCTGACCACTTCCCGATCTGTGCTGACCACCCTTAGCTCTGTGCTGACCATTCCTCCTCTGTGTCGACCACCCCCAGCTCTGTGCTGACCACCCCCAGCACTGTGCTGACCATCCCCACCTCTGTGCTGACCACCCCCAGCACTGTGCTCTGCTGGTGGAAAATCAGGGCTTCCCTCGGGGTAGCTTCCTGCTCCCACAGCTTGCTCCAACCCTGGCCGTGGTGGACCAGACCAGACCCCCCAGCCCAGTGTCTCCCACTGCTCACTTCTACTTTGGAGCTGGCCCCTGAGTGATTAGGTCCAGGCCTGGGAAATCTCTCTTTTCTGAAAAAGATTCCAGGAGTGTCTCCTGCTCTCCTTCCTTAACACAAGGGAGAGAAGAAGGCAGGCCAGCACTGGACAGCAGCCATCCTGGATTCACGGGGGCTGGACACTGTCCAGGACCCAGGCCAACAGACCCCAGCCCTGAGGGGAGGCAAGTGGGGAGTCCAGAGTCAAGCCTGGGATTTGGTGTCTCCCTTACCGAGACTTGAGACCCACTACATCCAGCCTGAGCTCTTCTGCTCTGGGTGGAAGACCTCCCGGTTGGCAGGTTCCCACAGGCTGTGTCCCCAGCCTCAGTGAGCACCCCCACACCCACCCCCAGAAAGTCATTAGAAGATGACAAATATTTGTCGAACTGAAATGAACTCTCTGGAAACAGAATAATTTGAACATGATTAAATAGTTTTCTGATGACTCAAGGTTATCATTAGGAACCACGATTATTGCATTTTGTTACATTGAAGAGATGCCCTCAGGAGCTCCTGATCTGTCCTTGTTACCCCCTGCAGCCCTTCCTCGGGGCCCAGGCTTCTCTTTGCTCCTGCTCTGGGACAGCTCTGACACCATGTGTGCTACACCTTCAGCCACTGCTCATGGTGACCTGACAGCACCCAGGACTTGCACAGGACGGGCTGGGATCAGGGCTTTGCAGAGGAGGCCGTCGGGCAGCCAGGGCTGGTGTATCAGGAGTGCCGATCTCCCTCCCAGCACCAAGAGTGTCCTGTGCTCCCACCCAAAGACTGGAGCCCGTGAAGACCCCCCAGAAGCCCTCCCTGCAGGGTCTTCCCGGCTGACATCCTGACCTGTGACTGGATCCAGAGTTCTCTGCTTACTGGAAGTCTGACCTTAGGACATGCTGGGAATTACAGTAGCTCCTCACTTAAAAGATTTGTTAAAAGACACAAAATGACAGCTGAGTGAGAGGAGCACTTCCGGCACTAGGCAGCACTGCGGATGGCCACAGTTGGGACAATACAAGGAACACCCCCATGCAGGGAAATGACAAATGTTCCAGACAACGGCCGTGCTAATTTCCCTGACCTGATCCCTGCACATTACATGCCAGTGACATCACCTTGTACCCCATGAATGTGTACAGTTATGTGCCAGTTAAAAAGAAGTAAGTGAAATTTTTAAAAAAGTAAGCGGTGCCACAGAAGCTTCACACATTTTCCAGTTCCATCCATGTAAACATGAAGGAGGTAAAGTCTCCGTGCTTCTTAGCAAAGTGTCTCAGGAATGGAAGAAAAAGTATCCAATGTACACAGCCCTTTTATGAAACTAATCTATAGCTCTCAAGCAAAAGATACAACTTAATTCTAGCCCAAAAATATGGGGAGGGGGTGGGGAAGGG
>CAUYQV010084965.1:0-47684 GCA_963574575.1 Galagoides demidoff | reverse complement strand
TTGGCCCTAATCATGAGAGACATGCAAATCAAAACCACCCTGAGATATCACCTAACCCCAGTGAGAATAGCCCGCATCACAAAGTCCCAAAGCTGGAGATGCTGGCACAGATGTGGAGAGAAGGAAACACTTTTACACTGTTGGTGGAATGCAAACTAATGCAGGCTCTTTGGAAAGAAGTATGGAGACTCCTCAAGGAGATAAAAATAAACCTTCCATTTGATCCTATAATCCCATTACTAGGCATCTACCTAAAAGGAAAAAAATCATTTTATCGTAAGGACATATGCACAGGATTGTTTATCACATCTCAAATTACAATCACTAAGATGTGGAAACAATCTAAATGCCCATCAACCAAGGAATGTATTAATAAACTGTGGTATATGTATACCATGGAATACTATTAAGGCTAGTGACAGACTTCTAACCTGAGTGTTAGGGTGTTACCAGGTGACAAAACTCAACTGGTCATTGCTGCCTTTAGATGGAAGAAGGAGCCACAGGCAAAAAGTGCAGCGGCCTCTAGATGCTGATGAAGGCAAAGGGCAGATTCTCCCCAGAGCCTTCGGAAGGAACGGACCTGAGCTGACTTTCATTTTAGACCAGAGAAACCCATTTTGAGTTTCTGACAAGAACTATAAAATAACAAACTTGTGTGGTTTCAAGCCCCTAAATAATTAGTTTATTGGTTAATTAAAATAAAATGGTATTGTGTAAGCCACTACATTTGTGATGATTTTTTACAGCACCAATAGAAAGCTACTACAATTATTTAGATCTGTACTGCTATCCAATACTAAAGCCACTATCCACGTATGATTAATTTAATTAAGTTGAAATAAAAATTAAGATTCAGTTTCTCAGTTGCAATAGCCACATCTCTAGTGCTCGGTAGCTACCTGTGGCTAATGACCTATTAGGTAATGCAGACAAAAACTTCCATCACTGTAGAAATTTCTATTGGACAGCCATGATCATCTCTGCAATTATCCTTGAAAGCCTATTACATCGTGTAAGGTTATTTTTATAGCTATATGCCTCCTTTTGCCCCTATACCAGAAGTAAAAACTCTATGTTTCTAAGAGAAAATAAATAAAATGCCACAGATGTAACTAAATCAAATCGATTCTGGGCATCTCATAGCAAAGGAGATACCATTCTTGTTTTACTGAATCCAGCCGTGGGCTTTGTAGAAGGCATTTACACTGGCTCAGGAGTTTTTTTATTTCAGCTTACTTCTATCTTTGTGGGTATGCCAGAAGGTTATGATTGCAAGAGATATAAAAATTGAATAGGAAGATCACTCCTACAATTTAAAATTTGTAAGAATGTAAAGGGATATAAGTAATGACCATTGAATAAAAAATTCAAAATCATGTCCTCCTCTATGGCTTTTCTGGGTTTTATTCATAGTATTAATATAATGGAACCTGAAGATGTGGAGCAGTCAGTGTCAATGAACAAGGTCATGTTATTCGAAATTATACTACAGCTTGTGAATCATAACTTCCTATTTTAACATTAAGCTGTCATTTTAAATGTATGCCTTCAAATGTTTTAAAAATTGGTCTTCACTCATGTAGACAGAACTTCAAATTCAACTTGATCTGAAATCAGTAAAATTTTTTCACTGAAAATCTCCATCCACCTTAGCCCTAGCTCCTCACCCTTGGGACCCTCTCCGCGCTCACTCCCAACTCTCAAGAGCGAAGCTACTCTTCACTAGCCATAGAAAGGTCATGTGGAGGCTTTTCCTCCCTAAAGCTAACAAATACCCAGTCATCCAAGTCATTTAGGGTTGGGGAATAAAACAGGCAGCACAAAAGATAACAGACACGGGCTAAAAAGCATATACCTGGCTTAAAATAACAAAGTCATTGGTTCAAAACCAGGGACTTAAGAAAAATTCCAAAGGTCAAGTAAGCATGAAATTCCACAGGTCAAGAACAAACAGTGAGTCTAGAAAAACGAAAATGCAAGTGCCAAAGATGACAAACTAAAACAGAGTCCGGGGCCTGAATTGTGAGCTGTGGGCAAGCCTTAACTATTACAACTGTTTGCCTCAGCCCAGGAAAAAGAAGCAATCCCCAAACATGAGGAAAGCAGACTAAAGTAGCAGAGGTCCCCAGCCAGAAGGTGGAATGACCAGGAGCTGAGGAAGGCCTGCTGCCATTCACACACAGGACTCATTATCATTAGATCCATTATCAAAGAGAATACACAATCCTCATTACCAAAGGCAAAAATGATACGTGATGGAAAAAATGTATTTCAAAACAGAAAAAAGGTCCTAACTGTATAAAAACAGTATCAAGTTCTGAGTAGCATAATTTCTACACATATGAAACGGGTGCCTGGATGCCTTGGGCAAAGGAAAAAGAGGAGTTGGGATAAAGTTAAGAAAAATAGGCAACAGGCAGTCAGGAGGGGCGGGGAACACGAGCAAAGGGCCCATCATGGACGTGGGCACAGTCAGTTCCAAGTTGGTGAGGCAGACACCAAATTCTCAGCTGCAGCAACTTCTTGAAATAACTTCTAGCAGCCAAGGTTTTAGGGCTGGGAGCCAATCCATGCAAAGAAACCACCAATGCAGAAGTTAGACTCCTCTGCCCTCATCAGCTCTCCCATCGTCTTCCTGATACCTAAAGGTCACCATTTCACAGCATCAGACAAATGGCTTAAAGTAAGATATATATAGTCTCCCACAAAGAAGAGGCCACATGAGGAAAAAATCTGCTTTCTGCTCTTGTTCATCTTTCCTAAAAAGGCTCTTTATTCCCACTCAATCACGGATATTTCCCATGCCTACTAAGCAGGAAGTGTGCCAGGTACTAGAATTTCAAGCACAATTTTAACAAATGCAGTCTCCACTCTCAAGGACAAAAGAAGGAACAAGACAAGAAAATAAATTTATCAAAATGTGGTAAAGTAAATATAGTTCTATTAGGGAAACACTCTCAGACAATTGAAAATGAAACTAGTTAGAGAGGCCACAGAAATATGCACAAAGAATTCAACCTCCTCTGCATTTAAGATTCTTCCCTGTTCATGCTTCTTTATCAAGTCTTCAAACGTTGAAGTTCCTCAAGGCCCAAAATGCATGAAGCCCTCTGTTTTCCTTACTCTGTCTATAAATTTAACCAGTGCCCTAGACTTCAAACACCATCTATAGTGCTGTCACTAAAATATGCCTATTCATTTCAGACTTCTCTAAAACCAAAAATATGTATATCCAAATGCCTACTTGACATCTTCAACTGAATGTTTGATGGGTATTTTGACTAGAAGATTTCCCAACTGAACACCTGATCTTCAAGATGAAAGCCCATACCATCCACTCAGTTGCTCCTCTCCAATCCATAGAGCAACAGGTTGATTTCCTGTTTGCAATTCTTCAATAGCTTCCAAATGCTCTTAGTATGAAACTCCAAAACCCTATATAGACTTCCAATCCCTGAATATCCTGCCCTTTCCTGACTCTGCAAGCTCATCCGCTACACCCTCCTACGCTTAACCTCCAGATACAGTTGATTTTATCTCACACCTACCAGGATACCATACTTTGTCCTCATCCATCCGTCTAGTGTCTACCCTCTTTGCTCCCTTTGGCTAATGCTTTCTTCTTCTTCAGAGTCCAACTCAAATCAGTATTTCCTTAAGTAAATATTATTCTTTAAAGTAATATTCCTGATTCCCCATACCAAGTGAAAATCCCCAGGAACACACTTCATAGCATTACCATAATTATAATTAAATAAGAACAAACATTTGTGAAGCACCTGCTATTGGATCAAATACTGTTCTAGGCGATGAAGATTCAGCCACAGGAAAGGCAAATGAGGTCTCTGCTCTTTCACATCTGTATACTTGATACAGGGAAGACAGTAAGAAAATTGAAAATGCAAGATAATTTCAGATATTACTATGTAATATGAGGACTATAAAACAGGATAGTGTCTGGGTGAGAACAGGGCAGAGAGGAGAAATACCACCTTAGATGAACTGCTCAGTGTCTGGTTTTCCAGAAGCAATGGAAGCTTCAAAGGGCAGAGTCTTTGTCTTACTGCTATATCCCAAGTGCCTGGGGCATAATATGTGCTCAATGAATGTTTAAGAAATAAAAGTATGAAAGATGCTTCTTTCCAAATAGGACTATTTTCCAACATGCCAAAGAACAACCTTAGTGAATTCAATTTTCATTTTTGTCATCCAGGCAGCTTCAAAATATTTGTTGAATAGGTGAATAAATGAAATAAAAATCCCCCTTCAGAGGTCCCAGGCATACATATATCGTTCAGGGATCAGAATTTCCTCACGTAATCTACCTCTCTATTCCCTGATGCTTGACTTGTACTCTCCACTAGAGTGAATCAGACCCACACGAATGGCTGATAACCTCTGCTTATCAAAGTACTCTTCATAAGTAAACAGTGTACTCTGATACAAGACAGATGGACCTTAATCTTATTAAACAGAATTAAGAAAATAAACAACGTATTGAGATTTCAAAAATCTCAATAGCTAGTGCTCGGTAAAGAGTATGTAATCAATTTGATGGCAACTTGGAACTTGTTTGCCTCAAAGGTTTTGTGGCTTACTTAAATAAAACACTGATTCCAGGCCCATTTATGTATTTCTTAAAATGTACAATAATAGATTAGGTTATTTTACAGATCTTAAGAATTAATTTTCTCATTCATTTAATCATTTATTAATACAGTAAGCACTTAACTGAGAACTGACTACTTGCAAGGCACCATATGAAGATATTGCACATACAATCTTATGAATGAAGAAATAACACCTGTGTAGTGGCAGTGCTTAGCAAATAGCAAATAGATATGTTTATTATTGTACATTTTAAGAAATACATATCTAGCCAAACCTAGGTGGCAAGAGATATTTGTTATCACCTTTGTCAGATAAAGATACATAGTAAAGTCTCATTATTCATGGAGTTGCCTTCTATAAGGTTGCCATAAACACTGAATTAGAGAAAACAGGATCATGGCTTCTAGGCAAATATGGGGTCAAGTTCTTATGAACCCCTGGTCACATTTTCATCAGCTTATCAAGACATAACCTTGTTTTATCTATGCGCCTTTTAAAGACACTGTATTTAATATCTACCAATTCATTAGCATTGCAGTCACAGCCAACAGCACCATAATTTAAGGCTGAATGAAGCTTATCTAATACACACATGTTCTCTGTAAGAACATCCCACCCTTCTTCTGCTTAGGACACTAAACAGGCCTTCAGTACTACCCTTGGAGCTGTTTTTAAAGTGGAATCTCCACCACCACCCCCAAAGTGTAAAAAATGTGACATTAAATAGACCTCGAAAAGGATGCTTTTTTACAGGAGAGTAAGAAGGAAGGGGAAGAGAGAAAATGTATATAATTTCTGGATTTGAAATCTGTCTCTTCTACTTACTAGCTGTGTGATCTTAGGAATGTTACTTAATGCCTCAGTTTACCATCTTGAAAGGAAGATAGTGATTACCTACCTTGTAGGATTGTGGTAAAGATTAAAAGACTTAACACATATAAAGGGTCTGATGCAGCACCTGATATACAGTAAGCACTATTCAAGTGTTTGCTATCAATAGAAAGCAATGGGATGTTATCTTAAACTTTCAGCAATATGTGATGGGAACAGAATGGATATCCAAGGGCCGTAGCTGTCATTCACCTTTTTCTTCTTCTCCTTTTCCCTCCCTACCCTTTTCCTTTTCTCATCTTCATTGCTTTCTTCTTACATATTCCTGTGACCCCATGAAAGCCCACAAAGGACAATGGAAGGTCCTCCTCCCTCAGAGTTTGCTGACCTATAGAGAAAGAGTTTGCACTAGATGCAAATTGCTCTCATTTCAGAATTAAGACAGCACTTCCTTTAAATAAAGACTGGGCAGTTTCTGGAATGAACAGCCCTCCTGCTGTGCTTCTACAGCCACTGCCAAAGACAAACCAACCATCCCCAGGCAGAGAGAGCCTCCGTGTTAACCCTGCAGCTCTGCAGCCCCGGCCTCTTCCACGACTGTGAGTCTCCATCGTGCCAACATGACTTCAGTTCCTAGTGGGTCACCAAAGGGAGGCTCAGGACAAAGTGAGAGAGAGATTAGGAGCCAAGTGAGAAACTGGCAATGACAAAGCTGAGGCCCTCTCACAGCAACCCTGCCATATGCATCTCCAAGCTGGAGAAGATGGGAAGATGGTTAGGACCACAGCCAACGAGTAGAAGGGAAAACATATGACAGCTGATGCACTAACAAGAGCTCCTCCAGCTGGGGATGGGGACGGGGTCTGCAGCAGAGGCACGGAAGCCAGCCCTGAGTAGCAGTGCTTCATCTGGCAACCTGAAAGTCCCCTCCCGCCAAACTTTGCAGGGCCAGGGTTGCCAAGGAGCGCGCTCACATGGCCAAGAGTCTGTTATTCAGAGCATCTTCCCAGGGAAATGTGTGTGGCACATTTTGAGGCTGGCAGAAGCCCTTCCTCAGATCTCTTTGGAGCTTCCTCATCTCTTTGATCAGGACAAGAAGTCCTTTCTCATGGTTTTCATAATACTGGCTTCCAGTTAGATACATTTAAACTTCCAAATTAAGCAGAAAAATGCTCTGAAAATACAGTGACTTCATCAAAAAAGATGGTCTGGGATTTAGAAAACATCAAATACTTGTCAGATTACACACATCTAACTACTTTAAACTAAGTTTGATGGCTACCTTGGCCATTAGTCCTTGCTTTACCTGATCTGTCTCCAGTTGTAATAACAATCAACTCCCTTTCAAGGATCTATGCTGCAGGCATCACTTCTTGGAACTTAACTTCATTTAACTTTCCCCCAAGTCCCCAGGAAGATGTTATCCCCTAACCCCATTTCACAGTGGAGAAAACTATGGGAAGCAACTTGTCAAAAATAGTGGACAGTAGGTGGATGAGCAAGGATTCAAACCAAAGTCATCTTGATTTTAATATCTGTGTTCTTTCCACCATGTTGTATAGAACCAGGTTATCATACAGTCTGCACTCAAAAGAATACAAATTTGAAGTGGTTTTATTTTCCCCAATCCCTACTGCTGGCTGTGCTACACTGAGTCATATTTTGCTCTCCCTTCATAACTGGGCAGATTCCAATTGCTTTCAGTTATTAGAAGAATCTAATTCCAGTATTTAAGGGTCAACCTACTTTCATGTCTAATGTAAAGCTCTTTACCTTCCCTCTCTGCAGTACCAACAAGGTTTTAGATCAAGGCTTGGAGGAGGCAGGGGCAGGCCCACTCTTCTCTGCCCACACTCCAGTATGCCTCCATCTTCCAAACTATAAGTTCAGCCATGCTTTAGAGCAGGGATAATGAAAGCAGAGAGGGGGCAGGGGTTGACTAGGAGACTGGCTGTCAGGGAGAGGTAGGTAGCTATTTTGACTGCCCATTCTAGCTAGGCTGAATTCTTTCTGATGTTGGTGGTCTTCACTGATTCACTGGTTTATACACAGAAGGGGCAGTGAAGTTCACTTGGAGAGAGGTTCTTCACTCCAGCTCCATCCATGACTAAGAATGCATGCAGAGAAGGAGACAACTATGCCTTCATTTTATGCCTCTGTCATTGGTTCATGCCCACATCTTTTTACCAAATGGGGTATCTCCTAACTAGATGCCACCTGATCAGTTCTAGGACTCATGGTTTGCATTCTACATTCTATACTTCTGAAGAGCCTTGGGAACCATGAAAACCCTTTCACAGACCTTCAAGGTAGGGTGGAAGATCCCCTAAATCTTCTTCCTAGACACTTCATCCTACATTCTCTTCTCTATCACCTCTGGCAAACTACCGCACCCAGGCAAGCAGGCAACACAATGTCCAAATTCACATATGGCCCTACATGTCAGGAACCCATATCAGGCTCCCTCCTTCCTTCACCACACTTAGCTCCACTCCATCCAACATACAGCTGTTAGAGTAGGACACTAGGAGGCAGGGCTAAGGCCAGATGCAGGGGCTTAAAGTTAGGTGCAGGTGGTAAAGTAAACAACCTTAAACAAAAGGGCTAATAACCATAGGCAAGAATCAATTTCAATCAGCTTGTCAGGTATTTCTGTCACTTTTCATGAACTTCAGCTAATTACAGTATCACTTACACTGCACTTTTAAATCCTCCCCCCCCCAAATCACCATGACAGTTCTGAAACAACCATACAAAATATAAAAATGAGAGGAAACACAATTCTAGAAATCACTACCCACTTCTGAGTAAAAGCCAATCCATTGGCCTTGAACATGCCTTACTTCAATTAATAAAACTACAAAAGATCTAAAACTACCTCCTCTCAGGGAAGCTTCTCTCTTTCAAGTCTACCTGCTCTCCTCCCTGAGATGTACTTTGACTTTCAAATTTTAAAAATTGCCACTTGCTTGACCTACAAGGTGCAAGTAACATCACTTAGAGGCCAGTGACATCACCATGAGTGAGGAGTCAGTCTTCTGATGATATCTGAGGGTCTTTTCTAGCAGTCCACTTTCCACAGGGCTTTGAAGTAGCCAAGCAGCCCCAAGAAAGAGGGATGGAAATGCCACATTTGGCCAGCAACCCACAACTGTAACAACATCTTCTTTTTTCCCTCTAGCCCACATCTTCTTTTATCAAATGGGAAAGGATGGGGGAAGTCCTTGGTGATAGTTCAGAGTAGTAAGGGCAGTTTGGCCACCTCTTACTGGCCTCTGGAGGAGATGTTTGACCCCAGTGATTTGCGGCTTACTTTAAAAAAGGTATGCTTAAAGTCTCCTTGTCTTGGGCCCTTGTCAGAAATTCCAAGGCAAATAGCAAAAGTCCCATTCAATATTCTGCAACATGAACTATGTCCAATTGCTCCGTAAGTACCAGGCATTTAAAATTGTGTTTGAACTTAGTGAGAAATAAATATGAAACAGTAGTTATCGACTATTTCAAAAGATGCCAAAAGTCTAGTATGTCAGTGAAAACTCAGAGGCTATATAGAAGGCTCACCCGTTATTATGAACTACAGCTTTATTCAGGATAGTCCTATTATACACTTACAGACAAGGCTATAATCTTCCACTTCTATTGGAAGCCTACGGCAGTGAGACCAGCCTCTCACCTGCTGTCTCAAGCTTGTTCTGGGTACTTTCCTGCCTTCAACAATGTCATTCTCCTGGCCAGAAGGACCTATTTCTCATTCATATCCTTGTCTCTACCATCTCCCTGCACTTGGCTCCAGCCACTCCAAACTCCTTGATGAAGTGCAAGATGAAATCCTCACCAATTTCTTCTAAATCTATAAGAATTCTCTAAACCATAAGCTCTGACAGCATCTATTTTTTTCCAGCTCCCCAAAATATTAGTGAACAATTATTAATTATATTAGTAAAGAATTATTCAAGCTAAATAGTTGTCTCAAGTTTTCAATGTTCTCCTCAAATTCAAATAAATACGAAAATAGTTTTTTCAAAGAGATTGTTCAGGCACATTAACTGATAATTAGGAAAGAATCTGAAATGCTAAATCTCCGTATATTCCATAAATAGAAATCAAGGAAATGCTGGCAAGGATGCTCTTTTCTCTTTTTCCCCAATCTTGTAGAAATGAGTTGCAGATTCTTCAAATGATTCTTCATTCATTCCAAGCACTAGAATTACTTGGAAGACTATTCTTTTAAATGTAATGTATTACAATAAACCTCAAATTGATAGGTTCCTAATTGCAGCTTCCAAATCTTAGCTAGGCCATTTGTTTTTCTTTTGTTTTACATAACTCACACGGATTTGACAATACAGTAGTTGGTACTGTAGTGAATCTACATATCCTGAGAGAGGATATTCCTGGCAAGTTGAGAACTGAGTAGGATTGCAAATGCCACTTTAACACTATAGTTTTTACAACTTAACAGTGGACCATTAAAATTTTGAAAGAGAAGAATTATGCCTACTCTGAGACATACTTGTATACGCACACACACACACACACACACACACACACACACACACATACTTTTTTGTATGTACTCTAAATCTCATGCTTTTAAATTTGTATTCCTAACAGTTTCAGCCACCATAATGCTGAGAACAAAACAGGAATTCAGAAGAAATATTTGTAGACCAGTGGATCATTGGTTGACAAAAAGATTTAAGAATATCAACGACAGGGAAAGAAGCTCCAATAAAGCAAATGCCATTTTTTAATTACAGTTTTTGAGATCACTGTAGATTCACTTGCAGTTTTAAGAAAGAATACAAAGAGATCTCACGTACCCTTTCCCCCATGTAGCATCTTGCAAAACCATAGTACAATATCAGAACCAGAATACTGCCACTGAGCCAGTCAGGACACAGAGCACTTCTACCACGAGAGCCCTCTTGCTGCTTTTACAGGTGTGCTCAGTCCTCCTTCCAACATACCCTGACTCACTCCTTAAATCCTGGCAATCATCAATCTGTTCTCCATTTCTGTAGTTTTATCATTTCAAGAATGTTATACAAATAGAATTATAGTATATATCATATAAAATATGATACATAACTTACATAGGATATATAATATATAACATTTAGGATTGGTTCTTTTTTTCAACTCAGCAGAATTCCCTATAGATTTATCAAGGCCATTGCCTGTGTCAATAATCTTTTCCTCTTTATTGTTAAATAGTGTTCCAAAGTATGGATACATCACAGTTTGTTTAACCATTCACCCACTAAAGGACAACTAGGTTGTTTCCAGTTTTTTTGGCTATCACAAATAAAGCTACTATTTTTGTAACATTAGTGTACATCATGAAATAATGTTTATCTGATAATTTTAATAGATCTGATATCAACTTTATCTGATCTTTATATAGCCGTTCCTTCTTTCCTTTGATTAATTTTTGCACATGATTAATCTGCATTATTTGTGAATTTCGTATTTGTTAATTTGCCTACTTGCTAAAATTTAGTTGTAACCCCAAAATTAACATTGACAGTGGTTTTGCAAGCCATTTGTGCACATGCAAGGTACAGAAAAAATTCAAGTCACCACACACACATGTCCCATCCAAGGTCAAACAAGGCAATTATTCACCTCTCATGTTGTCAATAAGTATTCTTCATACAGTCTACCTAGTGCCACATTTTTCATATTGTCATGCTTTTTGTTGATGTTGCTGTTTAAAATGACCTCAAGTGTAACACTAAATTGCCGCTATTGTTCCTGAGCACAAGAAGGCTGTGATGTGCCTTACAGGGAAAACACGTGTATGACATTAAGTTTTGTTCAGATAGGAGTTCTGGTGCTATTGGCCATGAGTTCAAAGTTAATGAATCAACAGTATGCCAGGTAAAGCGTCTTTAAACAGAAATACACATAAAACAAGGTCATTTATTGACCAGTTGACAAAAATGTGACCAGAGGCTCATAGGAACCTGGCTCTGTGTCTTCTCTAGGAGCAGCAGTTCAGCCTTTCTTAATTCACAGCCAACAGTGTAGAATATAACTCCTTCAAATAACAAGAACCAACTATATCTCTTTATCCACCCTTTTATTTATCAGCCTGGCTATACTGCTGCATGTGAAATAACATTCTTATAAATAGCATGGAGTTGGATCATGTTTTCTAATCCACTCTGCTACTCTGTTTTTATTTTTGTGTGTTTTTTGTGTCTTTTGTTTGTTTTCAGTAAATCAAAACTGAGTACATTGATGCACTTATGGGGTTCAGTGTACTGTTTTGATATGCAATGTGAAATGCTCACATTGAACTGATTAACACATCCATCACACTTACACTCTTTTCTTAATAGTTTTGAAATGTACCTTTGCATCATGCACGTTAAATGAGGTCCCCCCAAATACTCTCCCTCCTCAAACTTCCCCCATACCCTCTCCTCTCTCTGCTTTTCCCTCCTACTTTCTAGACTATAGTTATGTTTTACCATTTGTATGAATGTGTAGGTGATTATATATTGATTTCATAGTAGTATTGAGTAGACTGGATACTTTTTTTCTAGACTTGAGATACTTTACTAAGAATAATATGTTCCGTCTCCATCCAGGTAAACATAAAGACGTGAAGTTTCCATGATGTACATATACCACAATTTGTTAATCCATTCACGGGTCGATGGGCACTTGGGCTGTTTCCATGTCTTGGCAATTATGAATGGGGCTGCAATAAACATTTTGGTGCACATGTCTTTCTTGTAAAATGATTTTTGATCATCTGGGTATATACCTACCTGTAGGATTGAACAGTAGGTCTACTTTGAGTTCCTTGAGTATTCTCCAAACTTCTTTGCTCATATTAGCTCACATTCCTAAAAGCAGTGTCAAAGTGTTCCCTTCTCTCTGCATCCATGCCAACATCTGTAGTTTTGGGATTTTATTTTGTGGGCTAGTCTTACTGGAGTTAGATTATATGTCAAAGTGGTTTTGATTTGCATTTCTCTGATGATTAAAGCTAAGGAGCACTTTTTCATGTGTTTGTAGGCCATGTGCCTATCAGAGAAGCTTCTTTTCAAGTCTCTTGCCCACATAGAATTGGGGTTATTTGTTCTTTTCTTATTGTTTAGTTTGAGTTCTCTGTAGATTCTAGTTATCAGACCTTTGTTGGAAGCATAACATGAAAAAATCTTCTCCCATTCTGAAGTTTGTCTGTTTGCTTTACTTACTATGTTCTTGGCTGTGCAAAAGCTTTTTAGTTTGATCAGATCCCAGTAATGGTGTTGCTTCAATTGCCCAGGAGGTCCTCCATATAATATATTCTCCCAGGCCATTTTCTTCACGTTGTTTTCCCTGCACTCTCATCATGTATTTTTATAGTTTCATGTCTTTAGTTTAAATATTTTATCCAGTGAGAATCAAGTTTTGCTAATGGTGAAAGATGGGGTCCGGTTTCAGTCTTCTACAGGTCACCAGCCAGTTAACCCAGCACCATTTGTTAAATAGGGAGTCTTTCCCCCACTGAATGTTTTCAATAGGCTTATCAAAGATCAAATGACAATAAGTGGCTGGACTCACCTCTTGGTTCTCTATTCTGTTCCATAAATCTACCTCTCTATTTTTGTGTCAGTACCATGCTGTTTTGATCACTATAGGTTTATAGTATAGCCTGAAGTCTGGTAACGTGATACCTCCTGATTTGTTTTTATTTCTGAGTAATGTATTGGCTATTTGAGGTTTTTCTGATTCCATCTAAAATGAAGCATTATTTTTTCAAGCTCTTTAAAGTGCTAATCTGTTTTTAATTGGTGTATTTATACCATTAACATTTAATGTAATTATTAATCAGTTAGAACTTAAATATACTATTTTATTTCTTCTTTTCTATTTTTTCCCTTTTCTTTTTTCCTTTAGGCTTTTCCGCCTGCCTCTTGGGGTGACTAGAACATCTTTTAGAATTCCATTATTTACCTACAGTGCTTTTAAGTACATGTTTTCATATAGCTTTTTTAATGGTTGCTGTAGGTATTATGTTATATAACATTACAGTCTACTAGTGTCATCATTTTATCAGTTTGATTGAAACCTTACCCCCAATTACCCTTCCATATTTATAATTTTCTCAAATTTTTTTTCTACATACATTCAAAATCACATTGCCCAGTGTTACAATTTTTACCTCAGCTGTCAAACACAACTAAGAAAATTCAAAAAGAAAAAGAATGTCAATTGTATTTCCAATATATTTGCTTACCATTTTGTTTCCTTCCTAATATTCCTTCCAAGGCAATTCCTTTTTTATCATTTCATTTCTGTTTAGAGAAATTACTTTAGCCATTCTTTTAGGGTAGGTCTGCTTTAGGATGTTTTCCTTTGTCTAAGGATGTCTTGATTTCCCTTTCATTCCTAAAGGGTATGTTTTCAGAGTATGGGATTTGGGATTGACAGTTATTTTCCTTTAGCACCTAAAAATTATTGTGCTACCCCTTTCTGGCCTCCATGGTTTCTGATGGGAAATCTATTCTCATGCTAATTGTTTTTCCTGGATAAGTAAGGTGTCATTTTTCTCTGGCTTTCAAGATTTGTTTTGCCTTTTATTTTCAGAAATTTAATTATGATGTGTGTTGGCAGGGACCTTTTTGGGTTGATCCTATTAGAGGTTTACTCAGTTTTGTGGATTTCTAAGTTTTTCGCTACCAAATTTGATAAGTTTTCAGCAATTATTTGAGAAATTTATTTATTTTAGTGTTGGGGGTCATAGGGTATAAAGAACTAGGTTACACTTATTGCATTTGTTAGGTAAAGTCCCTCTTATAATTATGTCCCATCCCCAAGAGATGTGTCAATTTTTTTCAATAATGATGTCTTTTTCCTCTTCGCTTGGAACCAAAAGTGCTAAAAATTCCGTACTTTTTTAATTTTTTCAGATTTTCCAGTGAGTATTTCCTTTGATCATTATGTCAGTCCTCAAAAATTTTCAGGTGGGGAAACATTTTGGATTTCAGATTTTCAAATTAGGGGTAATCAACCTATAATACCACAGCTTACTGAGGCTCTATCCATTTTTTTGTTCCACTCTTATGTTTTCTTTCTGTTGTTCAGATTGGGCAATTTTTATTGCTTTATCATCCAATCCACTGATTCTTTCAGCTTTATTCTGCTGAAATGGACTTTATTGAGTCCATTCACTAAGCTTTTCATTTTACCTATAGTATTTTTCAGTTATAAATTTTCCATGTGTATCTTCTACTTCTTTGCTGAGACCTTCTACTTCTTTTCTGAATCCTTTCCTATGTTATCATTTGTTTTAGCTTGTTTGTGCATTTTTATCTGGTTGCTTTAAAATGTGTGTCAAATAATTCCAAAATTTCTGTCATTTTGGTATTGGTGTCAATTGATTGCCTTTTTCATTTAGTTTAAGATTTTCCTAGTTCTCTTTATTACAAATGATTTTCAATTGAACCCTAGATACTTTCATATTATAAGATTCTAGATCTATTCTGTCTTAGTTGGCTCTCTCTGACACCACTGCAGTAGGGATAGGGGCAGGGGATCACTGTCTCATCACTGCCAAGTGAAGGTAAAGTCCTGTTTCCTTGGTTGCCCTCCACTGAAATTCAAAGAGAGGTACAGTCTCCTCAGAAGTTCTGCATGAGTACAGGGCTTCCAAATCCTCCATGTTGTTTTAACTGACACTGTGGAAGAATGGCTTCATAACTTTCACCATTGGATGAAAGTCAGCTAGATCTCCTCTGATACCAAGTCAGCAGTGAATAGATCAATGTATTATTGCCAGTTAGGTCACAAGTCCAAGCTCCCCTCATGTTCTCTACTGACATCACAGATGGGGATGTGATATAGGTGGAATGAGGATCATTGTTGATGAAGCTGACGAGGATGAAAGTCCCTCTACTTGGTCTGCCCTGATGCCCCCTGGCAGAGATGTTGGTATCTACCTTCACACCTGTGTTAGAGCAGACTCGGCATGTGTTGCATGCATGAAGGTCAGGCCACAGTCTTTTCTGTGATTTTTGTCTGAGCATAGTGCTAGACTATTTCTTTCCTGGTCCATTGACATTTCCAAGTTGCCAGCTCCTTGAGCTCTAAATTTGAGATATACAAAGCAAAAGGAAAACTCAGAGAACTCTCCAAGGTGTCCAAAGGTGGAGAACTCTCCAACCTTTACTCAGGTTGTAAAGGTCCCCAGCTGATCTGCCTTTTTTCCCCCACCTTTAAGAATCTTCTGTTATATATATGTATATCTGTATATAATGTCAAGGATTTTTAGTTATCAACACCAACAAGACAGAGATTTTAGAATTATCTGATGCATTTGTGTTTCTTACACATTTTATTCTTTTGAATGTTATCTCCTCATGAAATTGTTTCCTGAGCTACCCAAGTCATAACAAATTACTCCCTTCTTTATACGTGGAGAAACATATCACTTACTTTTCTTTAACGCTTTATAGTAACCCAATGAGACCATCACTGGTCATTTAAGCACATTTAAGATGAAGACCATGTTGGATTTAGTTTGTATTTTCTGCTAAATAATAGAAAGCCCCTTCCCCCAAAAGACTTTTCCTACTCTTAAAGTTACAACTCCTCTCCAAGAACAGGGAGTGGCTTACCTCATCACTCTGTTCCAATTACCCACTGCCCACCTCTAATGACTCTTTCCTCCGAAGCAATAACCACTTATTGGTTATCCCACCATCCCATCACCATTATGAGACTTCCCTATATAAGGGTACGTTTCTCCCCCTGCCCTCTCCCCACCTTTCTCCTCTGCTTTCTCTCTTCTCTTCCCCACTCTCTCCTTATCTCTCTCCCCTCTTTTCTCTCCTCTTTTCTCTTCTCTTATCTCTCCTCCTTGGTGCTGCTCTGCAGCCTCCCTCCCCCACCAATAAAGACCTTTCGTACAAGCCTCAGTGGTCTGTGAGATCTCTGCCAGTCGAAGTGCCTCCCTTTCATTTTCAGTATTTATCATAGTAACTCACACAGTATAAGGCAAACAGTGGATATTCAATAAATATTTGTTGACTGAATAAGTGAACAAATGAATATTTATTCAGCACTTACCCATATGTTCTAGAACTCAATAAGGATTTGTTTAATTAAGCTAAATTGTTTCAGCATCTGTCAGTCTAATTAATCCAAAATTATTTCTTCCCATGAGGAAAGGGAAGCTTATGAAGTATATCCAAAGTGCAATTATTGCAGATTAGTACATTTTCCCAATTAATAATTAATCAATTAGCAACTATTTATTTAAAACTACATGCCCAGAACTGTCCATGGTACAAAAGAAGTGAAAGTCAAGATCCCTGCCATTAGAAGTGTAAAATGTGCTGTGGAGACCAAAAGACAACAAATAAAGATAAATCAGGAATGAAATTGAAGTGTAAGGAGGGAGAAAAGAGAAAATGGGTGATCTGGATAATTAGAAAAGACTTCATCACATTTTGAAGTTAATATTTATTTGGCTGAGAGGAGAGCAAAGAGAAAGAGCTTTCAGGTTTGGAAACAGTATAGAAAGATATAAACATAGAAATAAACTTTGCCTGAGTGTGGGGGCAAAAAAAGAATTCACTTAGAAAGAAGAAATAAACCTGAAAATTGGAGTTTGAAAACGATTAAAAATTCATATGGCATAGAATGTGAAATCAAGAAATTACCATCATCTTGACTATTTTATAATTAATAGAGTTTTCATGTATTGTTTCATTGAAGCAGCTAAATAGCTTTAATAAAATACAGAGGAAAAACATGAAACAACTTGAATCTAGGTCTTCAGACATTCAACTTCGCACTATGCACACATCATTGTCTCTCTGTAATGTTTAATGACTAAGGGTGGGGTTTTTGAAAGGGGAGTTATTTGTTCCCCAGTAAGATAAATCTGACAATATTAAGAAAGATGGATTTAAAAGGGCGGGTTAGAAATGCAGCAGATAATATGTGTAAGAAAGGAGTTAATCTGGGATATATTTCATGAGACAGAAGACTTGATAGGAAGGGAGTCAAAGAGAAAGCTAAAGTTTCTGTTACAGGCAATGTGGAAAACACGAGTACCTAGCAGGGAATTGGAAACCCTAAATGATGCTTAAAGCTCCAATTTGCTTTTGAACACTGAGTTTCAAGAACTATTTAGGCTTTAGAAAATCAGGACAAAAGAAAGGCATCAAGCCAGGGAGCAGCACACAAAACAGCTGCTAAGATAAAAATGAAAACCTTTAACCTCTCTGGAGTTTACAGGCCAAGACCCATATATGAACTGCCACCTAGTCATCTCAACCACAATGGCCTGGGCGACTGGTGGATATAGTTTCTGACTTAATTCCCTGGGTGCTATTTTTGGTGCTTTTTTTTTTCTTTTTTCTTTTCCTTTAGGGTATCCTTCCTGATCCCCCCATGCTAATCTAGGCTGATGGCAGAACACAGTACCATTCATCACCACACACTCCACACCCTAACTACAGAGATGGGACAACCCAACCACAACCAATCACAATCATTCCTGACACTGACATGTGGTATGTCAACTATACACCTTATTTTCAGTGTTTGTAATGTTCTGGCATCCAGGACCTCATTAGACCAAAAGAGACTGTGCCTTCTAGGGCTAGCTAATTTCTAGAAAAAGCAAATGATACCCTGTGAGCATCATACACAAACTAACCAAGCCAAAACCCAAAGCCCCAACCACCTCCCTTTCTGACCTCCCACGCAGCAAGTCAATATTCTCCTACCTTAATCCCCTTGGGGCCAAGTACCAGACAACCTGGGACAGATCTGTACACCCCAAAGCCCACTGAAATTCTTCAAACTTGCCAACTATAAGCCTGCTGGCCTCATCTCTTCCTTCCCACTAGAAGGTCCTGCCCATGCTTTCCCCTCATTCCTTCTGCCTTCTGACTGACCCTGGTGTCTCCAAGATGGCCTGTATGGCATGATGTGCTCCCTCATCCTGAGAACTATAAGTTATCATTGTCTATTGTCTCCTGATTTGTTGGTCTCACCATAACTGAATAATAATTAAAATAGATTTTAAAATATATGAATGTTACAAATAGAATCTATTTCTACTACAATTGCTAGGATGTGTATCTGGAGCTTTAGGTACCCATCTTGCTTACCATGTGCTGAGAGCCTGTTTTCAGAATAAAACCAAGCAGGATAAGCTGAGCCAAAAGACAGAGATAATCGGGATAGGGATGAGTCTATGTCATAACAGTGGAGCCCAGGATCCCGCTATCCCTTAAGCCAGATGCACCTATGAACTTTCTAGTTGTGAACATAACAAATTCTCTGGGAGTAATCTCATTTTAGTTGTATTACTTTCACTTGCAGCCACATGCTCTGACTCATCATCTCCAAACTTACCATCTTTCCCTAAATCTCAAATTCAGGATTTCCTTCTGGTGATGAAATAATTGTCCCTATTATTAAGGCTCAAAAGTGAAAACCACCTATGTATTCCCCTCCATATTCAACCAATCATCAATGATGAGTCTCATCATTCTATTCTCCTGACATCTCTTTCTTCTGTCCCTACTAATAAAATTGTGATCAGTTCAGTCCAGGTCTTCCTTATTTCTCTCTTAGAGATGGTAGCATCCATAACTCATCTCTGTTATCACCTTGTCTATGAAATGCCTTATCTTCCCTGGCCCAATCTGTCTCCTTGCTCTGCTGTTCCTTTGCATTTTCTCCTTTGCCATTTCCTCTCCCTTTTTGTCACTCTTCACCCCTACTCTCCCACAACCGTCTTGATTCAGCTCAGACGAGATCTTTTCCACAATGCTTTTCCTGACCTGCTCTCTCTTCTCAAGGGTTGTGTTGAATGACCTCTTCTATTGTTTCCTAACACCCTCTGCTTACCTCAAGGTACCAAACAATCTGAATTTAAATTATCCACTTGTGTCAATAGGTTTAAAGCTTTTCAAGGGAAAGATTCCCTCCATATGGACGTTCTACCCCATATATGGCAGGTGCTTAATAAATGCTCTTGAGCTTTTAAGGGGAACTGTGTTTTCTTCATTCTTGTATCCGCATCACTCAGCATACACGTGGCAGAGTAGCAGCTAGATTAATGCTGGCTGTCTAAGGGATGGGGGGGCTCCCTACCTCCAGGCTGTCTATACATCTATCACACAAATCATCATCTCAGATTAATCCTGGCTCACAAACTTACTTGGTAGCTAATAATAACAACATTTTCATTAGAACCCTAGCATGCCTTTGCCTTTCCTGCTCACCTCCTTTCCTCTTCCCCAAAGTTAACAGTGAATTTTCTCTGTGTTTGCTCCAGGGTGGGGAATCCCACCACCGACACTGACTTAATCATGTCAACTATCTCCACTGTAAACTAAGGCTGTCTGATCTCAGCTGCATCCTCTGCATTGCTGGGCAACCCTTCTATTTACCTTCAGTTGATGCCTATCAAATTCTCCACAGCAGCTGCTACAAAATTTTTCCACTCTCCTTAAGCCCCAAATTTCACCCCTGACCCCCTCATGCTCAGCCAAAGCCCTCCTCTACTACATAAATGAAAAAACAATGTTATGACATGAGATGCTTTGTCTTTCTTCATCCTTATCTCTAAACATTGTTCTATCCTTTTACCTGTATATTCTTTCTCAGCTCCTGTAACAGTGAAAGAACCTCCCACCCCTTTTCTAAGACCAAATTCTCTATCCATTCTGTCCCCAGTATCCAGCTTTCCTTTGCTCCTTCCCTTTACCACACAGGTATGCTTAAACCCCCACAGACCAAAATAATGTGAGATATTATATCATATTTCATTATTAGCTAAAATGTATTGAGCTCTTATAATGTGGCAAGGGTTGTTATAAGCACTTTACAGAAATCATTTTATTTAATCCTCACCATAACTGTTGCTGTCCTTGTTTTTATATTCTCCATTTTATGGATTAGGAAACTGAGACCAGTAAAACTAGAAATTTGCTCACAATTTTCTCCTTCCTTACAACCTCCAACTTTTCCAAAGAATAATCAAAACTTCTTTGATTTTTCTCCATTATTTCCTTCCTCCCCATTTCTGTAGCCTATGTCCAAACCCTTCACTGATATTCTAAACACAGTGACTTATAGTTAAGCATTTCTGTCAACAAAGATGATGACTCACATATACCCCACATACAACAGCACTGTTAACACTTACTTACCTGTTCAATATGTACTTGTTGAAATGTTGGAAAAAGTGAATTCAGTCCTTAGAAAAAAGTATGCCAAAAAAAAAAAAAGTACCAGCACTGCCCTTCTCTCTTTTTCTCAGCTATAATCACTTTTTATTACATAATTTTCAAGCAGAAATGGTTTAGAACTGTGCAAAAGAAACTAAAGCACTGAGCAGATTTTCTGAGTTGAAAAGTGCTCACAGCCTGGATATTTTTCCTTAGTTAGCTAACCGAATCCCCTCGTCCACAGTTTGGCATAGTCTCCATGGCTTTCAAGAGGAATTTTGCCTGAATAAGGAGGACAAGATTAGACCCAGAAAGGAAGCTCATACAACAGTATCAGCTGAAACTGCTTCCCCATCAGGAAGGCCAAGGCTGACAACAGGTCAGCTGAGGAAACAAACATTTCTTCCATTGACAAGTGTTTAATTGGACATTTTGAGAATCTAATGTCATGTATGCAGATGCAAATGTTTGAAGAGTTGTTTACAGTGTAGTTTGTGCCAGACAGGTTCCACTGCCAAGCCAGTAAACAGCCTCCCATTATTCCACTGGGCTCTGCTTCTGAAGATGTTTCAGGGCTCTCTGGGCCTTGTAAATTTCCACATCCAAAGGCTCATCTGTGTTTTCAAAGCAGAGTCCTTCTTCCTCCATGAGGAGACAGACATCAGTCCTTCCCCTGCCAAGCTCTGTAACTGACTGTTCTGGTTCAGTGTAAGGTTTGGGAAAATTATTTGAGAGGTGATTACTACATCTAGAAAGTTCAGGGTTACAGTTTTAGTTGTTTTGGAAAACCAATGAAAAAGAAATGCCAGACCTCAACTAACTATCCAGAAACTGAATCTTAACTGATTTAATTATTATGAAAATTGTTTTTGTTATTCATTGACCAAAGAAAACAAAGCTTACTAGCTCTTAGTAGCAAGTCACCATGTTAAGCTGGCCACCTTAACATACCAGCTCTAAGGATGTAGTTCTTGGTTAGTAGGATAAAAAAGCATGTACTACAAATGGACATTTAGAAATCCACTTATCTAAATGAATTAGACTATTAATATTCTGCCCTAAAAAGGCTATGCAGTAAAAGATATAATTGTCACAAATTGTTATAATGCCTTCACTTTGTCCTCATCCTACTGTCATGTATCTCCAGAAATTTTTAAAATGTTAAAAGTTCCAAAATGAAAATATACATTAAGAGCACTGTTCACATATCATGTTAAGGATATTTAATTCAAAAAGATAATAAATGAAAATTCTGTCACTCTTGCAAAAGTCATATCTGATAGCTATTATCCAAAATATACAATGAACTCTTAAAATTCAAGGAAAGAAAGCTACCAACCCAATTAAAAAATGAGCCAAATACCTTACTAGACAATTCACCAATGAAGATATGGCAAATAAGCATGTGAAAGAATGCTGCATAATATATGTCACCAGGGAAACGCAAAGGAAAACAAAAAGATACACATGTGTGAGAATGGCCAAAACCCAAAGCAATGACAACACCAAATGCTGGTGAAAATGTGGAGAAATAACTCTTACTCATCGCTGGCGTGAATGCAAAATGGTGCAGCCACTTTGGAAAATGGCTTGATGGTTTCCTAAAAAACTAAACATACCTTAATATACAATCCAGCAATCATGCTCCATAGCATGTGCCCAAAAGAGTTGAAACCCTAGGCTCACACAAAAACCTACACATGGGTGCTTATAGCAACTTCATGCATAATTGCCAAAATTTGGAAGCAACCAAGATGACCTGCAATTGGTGAATGGATAAATAAACTGTGATGAAGTATGATTTAACGCTAAAAATAAAAGAGCTATCAAGCCGCAAAAATACATGAAGGAAATTTAAAAAGAAAATAATCTGAAAAGGCTGAATACTGGATGATTTCAACTATATGACATTCTGGAAAGGGCAAAACTATGAAGACAGTGAAGAAATCTGTGGTTGCCAAGAGTTCGGGGGAGAGAAGGATCAACAAGTGGAATACTGAACATTTTTAGGGCAGTCCAAACCCATAGAAAGTACACCACCAAGAGTGAACCCTACTGTAAACTATAGGCTCCAGGTGATTATGATGTGTCCATATAGGTTCCCCAATTGTAGCAACTATACCATTTGGGTGGGGGATGTTGATAAATGGGGAAGGCTATACATAGGAGGGGCAGGGAGTATAGATCACATCTCCATACCTGCCTATCAATTTTTCTGTGAACCTGAAACTGCTCTACAAAAATAAAGTCTTTTTTAAAACCACAGCAACTCATTTTACATTTGATAAGCTTATTTTTTATCTGATCGTCTCCATTGTATAGAAAGTCACAAGACCCATCTGTGGCAGCTCACACCTATAATCCTAGCCCTCTGGGAGGCCCAAGGCAGGTGGATCACCTGAGCTCAGGTGTTCAAGACTAGCCTGAGCAAGAGTGACACCCCATCTCTACTAAAAATAGAAAACTTAGCTGACATGATGGCAGGCACCTGTAGTCCCAGCTACTTGGGAGGCCAGGGCAAGAGGGTTACTTGAGTTTGAGGTTGCTGTAAGCTATGACACCATAGCACTCTACCCAGGGCAAAAGAGTAAGACTCTGCCTCAAAAAAGAAAAAAATCACAAGAAAAATATTACCATTTATTAGTGAGTGCGTTCATTTATTCATACTGCAAAAACATGGGTTGATTGCCTGCTATGTTCAGAGAGATTGTCATTGTTTCAGATATATGGAAATAAAAATATATACTTACCTTTGGCCTCAGAAAGCTAGTGAAAGAGAAAAGCAAATAAACACTACATAAAACAAAAGGAAATAAATTCTTTAGCACTTATAATAAAACCATGATAAGTATTTCGGGATTATCTCTGGGGAAAACAAGGAGGAAAGATAACAGAGAAGATGATATTTTAGCTCAGCTTTGCAGGATACATGAATTTTCATAGTTGTAAGGCAGGATGGATATCACCAGTTAAAGAACAACCAGAAGCAAAAGTATAAACATTTACTTTTATGATAAGTATGTTCATGAGAAATGGTAAAGAGCCTAGGAAAGCTAGGGTATTATCAAGCACAAGGGAGACATTTGAACACATACACACAACAACAACAACAATAACAATAAAAAAGGTATTCCTAGCTCCATTTCAGACCTCCTAATCAGAACCTACTAGGAGCTAGCTGGGACCTAGGAATCAGTATTTTCAAAATCTTCCTAGGTGACCTGTTCTACATTTGTAAGTACAGAGCCCAGGGGGGATACAGTAGGTATTATGGACTGATTTGTGTAACCCAAAAGTCATATGTTGAATCACCTAACTCCAAGGACCTTGGGAGGCGGCCATATTTGAAAACAGGGCTTTTAAAGAGATAATTAAAGTAAAGTAAGCCATTAGCGTGGGCCCTCATACAATCTGACTGACATCCCCATAAGGAGGAGAAAATTTGGACACAGTGAGAGGAATGCCATACACAGAGGAAAGACTACATCCAGACACAAAGATCAGAAAGCCACTTGCAAGCCAAAAACGGAAGCCTCCCTCAGAAGAAATCAAACCTGCCAACACCTTGATTTTGAACTTCCAGCCTCCAAAACTGCAGGGAAATGAATTTCTGTTGTTTAACCCACCCAGCCTGCCATATTTAGTTGTGGCAGCACCAGCAAGTACAGTGGGCACATGCACTAGGCATGTACCTAGAAGCATACTTTAATTCTGGAACTTTAAGAACTTTAAATGCCATATTAGGAGTTTAAATATTATTCCACATTTAACTTTTGATCCTTTTAAGAAAGGAAACAATATGATACAGCCTATGATCCAACTCCTGGGGCAATGTAGAAGATAGAGTGGTTTAAAGGATTATGCCTGGCCAGGGCAGGAGACTGTACAGAGTAGGGCGAGGATGACGAAAGGATGGGGGGAGATTCACAGGTAGACACAACAGCACTTGGTGACTTATTAATTCAGGAGGATGAGGATACATGGAGAGCTAGGGATGATCTCCCAGACTCTGAGCCTGTTTTGGGCCCCATAGTTCCGACACATCACAATACTTACTGTCCCATAGATAGAGATGCCATTAACCAAAATAGAAAACACAGAGATTGCATGTTGGGGAAAACCAGACAATAGAAATCAGAAATAAGTACAGAGATTAAGATCTAATGAATATAAAGATTCTTCAAGTCCTGGGGTAAAGACAGCACTGCTCATACTTCCAGTTACAGCTTCAACATGTGAAAAGCTTGGAAGTTGTAACTTCTGTCCTTACAACAACAAAAAACTGAACAAACTGAAAACCAATGACCTTCCTTGGCCCTATCAGAGAACAGAGTTTGCAAGGCAATAACCAAAATCTGGAAAGGCAGACAAATGCAGAGAGTCACAGTCAAGATCTGCTTACCTGGAACAGAAGCTGTTGGGAGCCAAAAATTGTTGGAACAGTGAAATGGCAATTGTGACAAATCCCTAGAAGCTGAGTATAGACTAGTGTGAGAGTGAAAAATACCTGAGGCCATCACCTTGGTAGGGAAGATATCCATAATTTAGGGGAATCATAAGACAACTATAACAGAGGGCCAAGGACAGAGGGAAACTCAACTAACAATGAATGGTAACAGTGGCTAATACTGACTGAGCACTTACTGCGTGGCAGTTCTATTCTAAAACTTTACATTCCTTAACCCTTATAATACACCCACAGGACAGCACATTTATTTTCTATTTGCTGCCATAACCAATTATCACCAATGTGATGTCTTAAATAATACAGATTTATTACCTTACAGTTCTGTAGGTTAAAAGACACTGCATATATCAGGTAAGAGGAAGGAGTTGGCAGGGCTGCATCCCTTTCCACAGATGTAGGAGATCTGTCTCCTTGCTTTCTTCCCCAGTTCCTAGTGACTATCCACATTCCTTGGCTTGTGGCTGCCTTGCTCCATCTTCAAAGCCAGCAGCCCTGACTCTCTCTAACCATTCTTCCAAAACCACATCTCCCTAACTCCCTGGCCTCATCTTTTGCTGCTCTCTTCCACTTTTAAGGACACTTTAATTACATTGGACATGCCAGGAACATCCAGGATATTCTCCCTATTTTAAGGTTAGCAGTGTTAATTCCATCTGCCACCTTAATCCCCCTTTGCCATGTAACCTAATAGAGCCACAGGTTTGGGGAATTAAAATATGGACACACTAGGGGACATGACTCTGCCCACCACAGAGAGTTATGATTTTTATCCCAATTTTGCAAATTAATAAACCAAAGTGTAGAGAGTATATGTGATTGACCCAAGATCACACAGGTGGTGATGACAGAACTCAGATTTGGACCCAGGACACAACACAATAAAGGCCATATATGACAGGCCCATGGCTAACATAATACTAACAGTAAAAACCTGTTACTTTTTTTTTTCTTTGAGACAGAGCCTCAAGCTATCCCCCTGGGTAGAGAGCCATGGCATCATAGCTCATAGCAACCTCCAACTCCTGGGCTCAAGCGAGTCTCCTGCCTCAGCCTCCCAAGTAGCTGGGACCACAGGCACCCGCCACAATGCCCGGCCATTTTTTGGTTGCCGCCATCATTGTTGTTTGGCGGGCCTGGGCTGGGGATTCGAACCCACCACCTTAGGTGTATGTGGCTGGCGCCGCTGTTACTTTTTTTAATGAGAATGAGATGGGGAGGAATATATAAGGAACTTTAACTGTATTTTTATTGCTTTATTTGTTTAAGAAGATGTGAAGCAAGAAAGTGGCAAAATATAGCAGGCCCATGTATGTTTATTATACCATTCTCTAACTTTTTCTGTATGTTTGAGATATTCTGAAATAAAAAAGTTATATTAAGAAAAAAACAGTTGAAAGCTTTTCCTCTAAGATCAGGAAGAAGATAAGGATGCCTATACTCACCACTTCTATTTAGATAGTTCTGGAAGTCTTTTCCAGAGCAATTTGGCAAGAGAAAAAAAAAAAGGGACATCAAAATAGGAAAAAGAGAAGTGAATTGTCTCTATCCATGTCATGTGTGTGCCTGTGTGTATGTGTGAAAACACAGAGACTCCATCAAAGAAACTAATAAAGGAAAAACCAAAGTGCAGGATACAAAATCAGTAGTTTTCCAAGAAAATAAACCCATTTATAATAGCTACAAAAAATAAAATAATTAGGAAATAATTTAGCTAAGGAAGTGAAAAATATGCACAATCAAAACTATAAAACATTAATAAAAGAAATTTAGGAAGACACAAATAAATAGAAAGACATCCCAAGATATTTACAGATTGGAGGAATTAATATTGTGAAAATGTCCATACTACCAAACGCTACCTATAGATTGTGTGCAATCCCTATTATAATTCCAATATACTTTTTCATAGAAATAGAAAAAAAATGCCAAAATTCATAAGGAAGCATAATAAAACCCCAAATAGCCAAGCCAATCTTGAGCAGAAAAAAGAAGCTGGAGACATCACAGTACCTGATTTCAGACTGTATTATCAAGCTATGGTAATTAAAACAACTTGGTACTGGCATAAAAAAAAATAAACATTTTCCATTGGAACACAATAGAGAGCCTAGAAATGAACACATGCGTTTATGGTTAATTAATTTCTGACAAAAGTACAAGAACACACAATAGGGAAATGACATTGTCTACAATAAATGGTGTTGGAATAGGTATACATAGATATACACATGCTTTTTGAATGAAACTGAATTCTTACCCTACACCATATATAAAAGAATCAACTCAAGTCTTAAATGTAAGATCTGAAAATATAAAACTATTAGAAGAAAACATAGGGGAAAACTACACAATGTTGCTCTGAGAAAAGACTTTTTGGATTTGATCCCCAAATCTCAGGTAACAAAAGCAAAAAGCAGATAGTTGGGATTACTTCAAACTAAAAAGCTTGTGCACAGCAAAGGAAACACCAGAGTGAAGAGATGATCTATGTATTGAGAGAAAATATTTGCAAGCCACTCATCTGATAAAAGGTCAATATCAAAAATATACGTTTGATCATTGAACAACATGGGTCTGAATTGTATAGATCCACTTAAACCCAGATTTTTTCCTAAAACTATATACATATAAAACTTTTTTGGAGAGCTGCAACAATTTGAAAAAAATTCACAGATGAACTGCATAACCTAAAAATAGCAAAAAAATTAAGAAAAAGGTATGTCATGAAAACACAAGATATATGTAGATAATAGTCTATGTTATCATTTACTACCATAAAATATACACAAATCTATTATGAAAATGTTAAAATTTACCAACACACATGCAAAGACTGTACGTGGCCCCATTTGTAGTCAAAAGAAATGTAAACAAAAATGATTCAAGCTTAGCACCCATTGCACAATAGTTACAGCACCATGGTGGGTTCAAACCCCGCCTGGGCCAGCTAAACAACAACTGCAACAACAACAGCTAGACAACTACAACAACAAAAATATAGCCAGGCGTTGTGGCAGGCACCTGTAGTCCCAGCTACTTGGGAGCCTGAGGCAAGAGAATCGCTTAAGCCCAAGAGTTTGAGGTTGCCATGAGCTGTGATGCTACGGCACTCTACCAAGGGCAACATAGTGAGACTGTCTCAAAAAAAATAAAACAAAATAAAATAAAGATTCACTATTAAATCATAACCACATATAATTAACTATAGTACGCACTTTATAATTTTATAGCCACTTCCCATTGCTATTCTAGTGACCACAAGTGTTACAAGTATCCACTCAAAATTTTGTAGGACATTAATCATCTCCACGTGAGCAGTTCATCCTTCCAGTAAATTGCATATCACAGTAAAAAGGGATCTCCTGTGGTTCTCACATATTTTTCATCATGTTTAGTACCATACTGTACACCTTGAATAATACCATGAAGTGTCAATAGTGATAGTGATGCTGGGATTTCTCCCATGAATCAGAGAACATTACAAGAAAAAGTCAAATTTCTTGATATATACTATAGATTGAGGTCTGCACTACAGACCATCATTTCAAGATAAATGAATCCAGCATGAGGACCACTGTAAAAAAAGAAAGAAAGAAAGAAAAAGAAACTAACGGAAATTCATGGAACTGTCTCTGTAAGGAATGAAAACTTTGCACTTTTTGCAAAATATATTTTTATCTCATATTCAAAAAGACTATCTACTTAAACAGGTTTTCTTAAGTGCCTTATTGTGGGGGAAAAAAATGCCACAAAGAACATTTATTAGTAAGGAAGAAAAGCAAACACCAGGATTTAAGGCAGGAAGGGATAGATTAACTCTACTGTTTGGTGCAAATGCAGTCAGGTTTATAATCAAGGCTTTTTATCTATAAAGTTGCTAATCCCAAAGTCTTAAAGGGAAAAGCTAAAAATCAGCTGCCATTTTTTCGGTTGTACAACAAAAAGGCCTAAACCATAAAAACACTTTTTCTGGATTGGTTCCACTTATGTTTTGTCCTTAAAGTCAGAATGTACCTTGCCAATAAGGAACTAACTTTTTAAATTTTTTGATAAGAGACGATGCTTCTGGACACCCAAGACCCCATGAGTTCAATACCAAAGATGTCGAAGGGGTTTACTTGACCCCAAACACAACGTTTCTAATTCAGCCTCTAGATGGTAGGGGCAGGGAGGGCACAATGACCTTAAAGGCTCACTAAACACAACACTGTAGAAAGGATTTTCAATGCTGTGGAAGAGAACTCCAATAGAATATCACAAAAGTCTGGAAGGCTTATACCATTGAAGATGCCATCAGTGTTCTAAAAATAGCCATGAGAGCCATCAAACCCCAAACAATAAATTTCTGCTAGAGAAAACTATGTGCAGTTGTTGTACATGACTACCCAGGATTTACAATCAAGGAAATCATGGAAGAAGCTGTGGATATGCCATAAAAAGGATGAATGTTTCAAGATAAGGATCTTGGAAAAATTTGAGAGCCAACACACACCACAGCAGAGGAACTGACAGGTGAGGACTGAGTGCTTAGGAAGACTGAGTGACTGAGGAAGAGAAGAGCGCTTCCTAACCAGCACCAGACAACAGCGAGAAGACAGAAGAAGCAGCACCAGAAAACAAGCTGATGCCAGAAAGTCTGGTCCCAAGGGCTCTGATTATTCAAGACTATTTTCGACTTCTTTTATGACATGAACTTTTCTATGATATGGGCAACTGAAACCAAAGCAAATTTGCAGTGGAAGAAAGATTGAAACCATATAGAAACATTTCTAGAGAAATGAAAAAGCAAAATATGATGCCTTTCTATAAAGCTACACTGAGTGTGTCTGCCCCTCATGCCTCCCCTTCCAGCTCCTTCTCCTGTTCCACCTCTCCCATACCTAGGAGAGCAAGACCAATCCTTCCTCCTCCTCCTCCTCACCCTACTCAATGTGAAGACAACAAGAATGAAGACCTTTAAGATAATCCACTTCTACTCAATGAATATATTTTCTCTTCCTTATAATTTTCTTAATAATATTTTCTGTAGCTTACTTTATTATAAGAAAACAGTATCTAATACTACAAAATAGGCATAAATCAACTGTTTATGTTTCCAATGGACTTCCCATCAATAGTGAGCTATTGGGGAGAGTGGAGAGTTATACTCAGATTTCAACTGCACAGGAAGTCAGTGCCCCTCAACCTTGCAGAGTTCAAGGGTGAACTGTATAAGGAACTCAACTCATATAGCAAGAAAACAAGCCACCCAGTTAAGAAATAGGCAAAGAACTTGAACAGATATTTCTCAACACAAATGACCAACTGATATATGAAAAACCGCTCAATATCACTAAGAATTTAGGGAAATGCAAATTAAAACCACAATGAGGTATCACTCCCCCCGCCACCTGTAAGAATGGCTATTGTCAAAAAGACAAAAGATTACAAGTGCTGACGAAGATGTGAGGAAAAGGGAACCCTGTATACCATACACTGTTGGTAGGACTGTAGGTTAGTATAGCCATTGGGGAAAGCAATATGGATGGGGGTTCCTCAAAAACCTGAAGATAGACCTATCATAGGATCCAACAATCCTACTTCTGGGTGTGTAACCAAAGACAGTGAAATCAATATGTTGAAGAAATACTTGTACTGCCATGTTCATTGCAGTATTATTCATAAAAGGCAAGTTATATAATCAACATAAGTAAGTGTTCATCAACATAGGAATGAAGAAAATGTGGTATCTATATGCCATGGGACACTATTCAGCCTTAGAAAAGGAGGAAATTCTGTCATCTATGACATCGATGAACTTGGAGGATCTTATGCTAAGTAAAGTAAGCCAGGCATAGCCACAGAAAGACAAATACCACATGATCTCACGTCTGTGTGGATTCTAGCACAACGGAATTCAGAAGCAGAGTGTATGATGGTGGCTACCATAAGCTGAGGATAGGGGGGAATGGGAAATATCAAAGTGTACAAAGTTTCAATTAGGCGGGAAAAATAAGGCTTTTTAGATTCATTTTACAGCACAGTGACTACAGTTAATAATATATATAATTATATATTTATAGTTATAAATATATATAATATATAATTATATATATATAATGCATGATATATAATGCATATATCAAATTGAAAAGAGTAAATTTCAAATATTTTCACCCCCCAAATGATAACTATTTGGGTTGATATATGTGGTCACTAGTTCGATGTAATCATTCCTCTTTGTATATATTACATCATAATATCACTTTGTGCCCTATCAATATATATAGCTATAATTTGTCAATTAACAATAAAACAAAACATAAACATTAATGTAAAAAAGGAAGTATATTTATACACATATCCCATATATACCATATTTCATACACATATATTTTCATATGTAATATATTTTTGATAACATTAAAATGTATTATTGAAATGGTCCATATCCTCGTTCACTCAAATTATATTCTTCAACCTTACTGGTTATATTATTCAAGTCTTCTCTGTTATCATTTGGCTTTGTCTGCTTGATTTGTTATGTAAAACAACAGATCTAAAGTCTCCTACAAATCACCGTATATTTTCTCATACTTCTATTTGTTTTATATATTTTGAAGCTAAGCATGTTTAAATGTTTCACCCATAATGAGTCACAATTACCCCCCCCTTTGTCCTTAAAGAGTTTAACTTTTATCAGTAACCCTGAGTCTAGTACAATGCTCTTTGCTTTGAAATGCACTTGGTTTCATTTTAAAATTGACGTGGAGTTCAAGGATCATTAAGAGTTTCTGCTTCCCTTAACCCGGCTGGTTATGTTGGTGGATTTACTCACATGACTGTGGATTACAGTCCCACCTTCAGACTGAGGGCAGTGCTGGTCCAGGGCTTGTCTCTCCAGCTGAGCTTCACCCTATCCAATGCCCTACTTGCAAGTGCTTGGTAAGTGGTATGTTGCATGGATTTAACTGCAAACCATGGTGTACAATACATTTAAATAGTCTCTAACAATGAGGAGATCCAGCTGTAGATCTCCCTCTTCATATTCGACACCCAAATTAGAAAAGTCTTCATACATAATAAATGTAGCCGTACCTCACTACACATGCATCTTGCTTTAAGTAAACCCCATATTTGAAAGTCTGGATTTATTCAGACAAGGTATCAAGAAGAGACTGATGATTCACTTAATAAAGGGATTATTTGCCTCATAAAAGATTTAATCATAAGACTGCTTTATACTGTAGACTCTCCTATATCATCTGATTTCCACAGATAGTCTCTCGACTAATGCACGTAGCATACAGCAGAATTGGTGCTAAGGATCCTTTCCACCATCCCCTCTCCCCCTAGCTATCTTGTTCTTTTGGCCTTCCAGTATCATCTGCTTTACTTTTACATTTACATGATATGATATTGTGAGGTGGGGGTGCTGAGGACACACTGCTAAGAGCCAAGGTTCCCAGGCAAAGCCAGGCTCTGACACAATGATCAGAGAGCAGTGGACTAAAGTCAGAAGATGGGGAGTCCTTGCCACCGTGGGATCTGAGCCATCTGACGCAAATTACAGCTTCCTTCATATCAGATTTTTAGTTCATAAAAGAAAGAAAATAGCGCCTGCCCGGCTACTTCACAGGTGGTTGTAACAATCACACACACAGCTGCTTTTTAAATATAAGGCACGAATATATTCTTTTTTCCTGTGTAAGCCTGTTACCACGACACCAAGAGAAAACTGCATCAGTCTACCTTTTTCTTTATTAGCAACTGTTTGCCACAGAATTTCTTAAATGTTCTGAAAAATACCTCCAAATCATTACCCTCTTCATTTTTATCTTCCTCTCCCTGGTATTCTTCACTTAGAGTCTCCAAACACTTTCTCTGCAAAACGAGATCCAGCCCTCTGCCCAGATCGGACACCTCTGAACAATGTCCCGTTTGTCTCCTCCTGACAAACTGCGTAAGATGAGAAATCAAAGCTTGTGATGCTTTTACCATTAAAGCACACTTGTTTGCAAGAATCTACTCAAATTTCTTCTCTGTATTCCAACTCTGCCTATCCCTGTGTCTTCAGCAGTCACCGCTCTCGGCCGGACCCCTGCCACTTCCTTATCTTTGCTCCTTTGAACCACTCCTATCTGTGTTGCTCTATTTCAGTTTCTCCTGGTGGCTTAGAAGAACCCCTCATTGTCTCAGTCGCCAGCCTTTTTTCCTTCACTGAAACTTACATAAGGATCAGAATTCTAAGAACTCACCTGAAATATGATGTCGTAGTCATTAGCCGAGTCCACTGTATGATTTCTTCCTTTTTAAGTGACATCAAACTGATGTGTCTTTTTAGATGGTGGCCCTGTTGTAACGTTTGGCAGAGATCTTGACTGTCATGACATCGTAGCACAGGTACAGTCAAGGTTACACCCTGGGGATCTCCACCCGGATGCTCCACCGTTAACCTCTAGTCACTGTCTTTCTCCTCAAACCTCTTCCTCATCTTATATTTATCACCCTCATTAGTAACATCTCCATTTGCCCAGTCAAGCAACTCCAAAACCTCAGATTATTTCCAAATTGATTTCCCATATCCAGCTAGTCATTAAATCCTGCCCTGTTTTCTAAAAAGCTCTCAAACCTATCTTAGTTTAGACCTTTATCCTTTTTTATTTGGACTACAGAAACAATACCTTCATTTTCCTCTGGCCTCCCGGCTCTTCCCTCCCTAGGTCCTCCAAAACATTATTGCTAGAGCTATTTTCTCACTCCTTTGCTTAAAATGCAGCTTAAGAATGCTAAAAAAAAGATTATCCAGACTATGAAAAAGTTTAAACAATATAGTGTTCAAGGGCCTTACCATCTCTCTCTAGTACAGCCACACTAAACCCCAGTCTCCCTAGGAATCTCATGCATATACTCCTTTTCCTTACCCTTATTATTCCTGCTCTGGCTATGTTGCCCTTCTCCCTCTCCTTGGCCTTTAGGCATCAAGACTCAGTTCAAACTTCACCTGCACAGGGGAGTGTCCCTGAGCTGCAATCATACCTCATTCCTGTGAGAGTGAAAGGCCTCTACTTCCACATCACCCCATGGTGCAATTATCTGTGGATGGGTCACTCTCCTACTTAAACTCGGTATCTCGTTCATCTTTACCTGGCATCTAATACACACTTAATAAATGGTTATTGATATATTTGCTGAATAAAACAATAACTAAATGAAACACTGGAGAGACCCAGAAATACACCAGTCCTGCTTCTTTAAAGAAACCAGGCTCTGGAATAGAGAGAAAGAACTAATAATCTGACTGTAGCAAACACTTGAATGGGTTGTTTGTTTTTAAAAGCTAAGTGGTTTAGGGAGGATAGGGGGAGAAGAAAGTACATTTTAAAGCTCTAGCTCCAGGGAAAGTAATAAAAATTTTTGCTTTAATGTTTTTTTCATAATACTGTGAGCAATGGGAAGGTCTATTCCATCACACCAGCCTTCAGGGCAGAAAGTTCCAGCCTCCTGAGCTAAATCAAACTGGCATGGGCTCTCAGTTTTTCAGGCAGCTGCAATTGGTCTCTGCCTTCCATGGGGCTACACTGGGCTGACAAAAAAGAAACAAAATAATTTTCCACTTATTGTATGGGTTTCTTTTTTGAGATCATCAATTAATTGTAAGGGTCTTGAAACCTATCTTGCATTTTCGTCTCTGGATTACAGAGATGTAGACATTGAACTTGGTCTATGGCAGTCCTTATAAGGAAAGAGGGTGGGAGGTAGCACCTCACCAAGGACACAAAGCTAACCCAAAAAACATTACTTGGCATTCACGGTTCAGTGCTCTTAAGTGCCATTCACTGTTAACAGCTCTAAATGTAACCCACTTTATACTCCCCAAATTGCTAAGTCTCAACATGGTTAATATTAGGATGCATGGCCATCTAGGTCAAAGTATCAGACTCTAATAGAATCCCAAAGGAATTCAAAAATTTTCAAAATAATAAAATGACCAGCTCCTCTATAATTGAGTGTTAATCAGTCCTCCCCTGTGCTCCCATTCTAAATTCATTTACCCACCATGTCCCAGAGTTTGTGTGTATACTTGAACAACACACTGAGACTACGGTCTTCGTCAACATCACACAGACTTTCCTAGCAGAGATTTTCTATGTTTCTGGGAGAAACTCTGCCTCCATCTGCTTGTGTTTTGAATCTTAACTTTCCCATTTTCCAAGCACTGTCTCTATTTGGAAAGGTCAAATTGGGATTATAATAGTACATAATACTTAAGTTTATACTGACAATTAAATGGGACAATCTAAGTGAAATGATTAAATATAACAGTGCCTGGTGCATGGTCAGGTCCCCATAAATACCACATTCCATGCCTAAATGACATAGGAGCCCATGACTGACTCTTTGGGAAAAGTCAGAGAAAGTTGGCCTTTTTCACCAGGCAACACATTTATCCCGCTTCTCCCAATAGACTTGAAATAACTAAAGTAGGTGATGTTAATTTTTCTTTTACTTAACACACGGAAGACTTCGTGTGTTTAAGGGTAGCATGCAAAAAAAATGTAAATATCTTTATGTAATGACTATTTAAATGTCTTTTAAAAATCTTCAGGGTTCTTAAACCTTCAAAATATTTTGATCTTTGATAACTAATCTCAAATGCATACAAAACTAATAGTGACATAGTTGCCTAGATATACTGGAAATATATGGCATTGTCTGACTGGGTCACACTGCAAACAAGTCAGACCTAGGACTTGGCGCCTCTGACAGTGTAGAAGCAAATCTAGCCTTTCTTTCCCCCCACTTGGCCTAGGGTTTATTATTTTCATCTCAAGCTCCCAGGTCCTCTTGTTGCAGATGTGGAGAGGAAGCAGAATGAGCTGTAATTTGCTGAGAAGAAAGTAGAGATAATACTCCATAGAATCCCAAGAACAGCAGGTGAAGTAAGCAAAACTCCAGGAAATCATCTGCAGTTTCACCTTTTAACCTCGATAAAAGAGGATTCCAGAAGTGTAACTCTGGAAGGGGCTCCAGCTAAACACCCTTATCTTGAAGATTTAGGAAATTAAAACTTAATGAGATGGAGTGACAA
Source organism: Galagoides demidoff (assembly GCA_963574575.1). Lineage (NCBI taxonomy): Eukaryota > Metazoa > Chordata > Mammalia > Primates > Galagidae > Galagoides > Galagoides demidoff. Next base: position 11,503 of record CAUYQV010084965.1, on the reverse strand, counting down.
GTCCACAATCATCCAGCTTTTCTGGAACCTGGGTCTAGAAACACAACTGCTCCCATGACCAACTGTTTTAAAGCTGAGTCTTAAACCTGCGTGTTTACACACAGATAAATATCCCTTTTCCTCTCTGAGCCATGGGTAGCCTTCTTCAGTCACCTGCAAATCAGACAACAACTGTCTCAGGAAAATACACAAGAGTCTTCACAATCCTGAATTCAAGAGAAATGCCTGATTCTACAAAGAAGGCAGAGTCACGTGGTTTACCTTGAGATTCACCCTCATCTTTGAGAACTATATTCAAGAAGATTATGGTGACTGATTCTTTAGAAGTCCAAAGTAGAAGAAAACAAACACAAGACAATGCCTAAGGAGATATTGCTTTAAGCAAAACACACATACCCTCTTCCACCGAAAGCGTAAACACCAAGGGGATATTTTTGGTAATTACTTTCTTGAACAACAGCATAAACTAAAACTCCTGTTAAGTAATCACAATCAGAATGGCTCCATTTGCAGAAGTGCGACTTTCGCACAACGTTTTAGCCTGCGTCCCCACCGCCTCCGCTTCCCGTGTGTTTACATCCGCTCAGGTATTCAGCCTCATTTCAGAAGTTCGCTTTGCCTTACTCATCTGTTCATTCATTCAGTTCCACTCCCAAGGTACTTCATTCATTCGACGCCTTCATGCGCCGTTCCTTATTAAGTAGCATTGCCTTGGTGACAAATCAGACCCTGGCTTCGCCCTCAGGGAACTTACGCTCCAGGAGAGTCTAGCAAAGGAGCTTAGATACACCAAAAGCCACCGAGACCTCAAAGGAACCCCATAGAGCACGCTGGAGGCTCCGTGGAACTAGGACTATTCCCACAGAGGGACACTCCTCCGCGGCTGGGGCTGAGCCCTGGAGCCGGGGAGGAAGGGGAAGGCGTCTGGGGACCGCCGGGAGGACGGTCGCGCTGGCCGCGCCCGCGGCATCCTCGGCCGCCCGCAACCCCGCACGGCTTCCCCACGTCTAGGCCCGGCGACTCCCGTGTCGCGGAAGGGGCAGGCCCAGGCCGTCTCCCAGTGGCTCCCTAGCCGGGGGACCCCGTGGTTCCCGCGAATGAGCGCGGCGCAGAGCCGGCCCCCGCCCCCGCCCGCCTACCCGCCGCTCGGGCCCCGCCGCCCCGGCCGCGGCCGGCTGGAGGCGAACTCACCTGTTAGGGCCGCTCCGGCGGTAGTGGGGCAGAGGCGGCGCCCGGGGCCAGGCTCTCGGCTCACACTTATGGTGGCGGCGGCCACACCCCTGACCAGGCTGGGACCCTCGGCAGCGCCACGAGACCGCTGCCCTGCCCCCCGCGGCGCGGGCAGAGAAACGGAGCGGGGAGACCTCCTCGAGGGGAGGGGATATGGGCGCCGCCTTCGGATGGCCTGGGGTGTCCCCCGGACTCTGGCGACCTCAGGGTCACAGGGTCGGCCCTTCTGGGTTCCTGCTACTGTTAGAAAACGGAGTGTCACCCCGGGTCCTGGGCCCCTTGGCCCGGCTTATTCATGCAGGGACTTCGCCTTCAGACCCCAGCCTGCGACCGCGGGGCGCGTTTCAGAAGTTGCGGCCTCGGGTCAGGGCAAAGGGCCGGGCAGAGGCGTCGCGTGTTTTAGTGAGTGCGGGTAGCAAATGACCGGGCCGCGAAGCTGAAAGGCAGACGTGAAAGGGGTTTGTCTGCCTCTGAGTGCGACTAAAAGCCAGCAACCCTCAAAGCCCTGCGTCTGAACACTCCATGCTTTGTGAGCTGTCAAACGCCTCCCGCGGGGAAGCGGTTGTTAAACCGTTCTCAGGTCCTGCCGGTTGTAGGACTGTTAAGGAGGCGGTGATGATGGAGGGCAGAGGTGACGACCCAGACCCAGAGATCAGAAAACGTCTCTGCTCTTTCTTTTATGCACTAATTATATGAGGCGCCCAAGAAGAAAGTAGGCCCATCGGATCACCTGGTGTAGCTTATCTCAACGAGTCACATGCATTTCTGATCACAAAGCATGTGCTCAAGTATTTCCAAGTTTTGTGTTTTGATAAGTTCAAATTCCTTTGCTTAACCAAACTCTTATCAAATACAAACAGTTATTGTGAAATACTGAACAGTTCCAGGGACTCCTCTTAACTAAAAAAACAAAACTTGTAACTTAAACACACAAAAGTGTAAAGTCTACATTCCCCGATACACACATAACCCCCAGTTCCCTGTTAATCCCTCTGAACTCTACCAGCCCTGTTGCCCACCAAATATGACAGTGTGTGAGACAGTATGAACTCCGCGGGGCATCCAAGGGTCCTCACCATATGGCCCTGGCCCAGCTTTCCAGGATCATGGCTAGGATATCACGTCCAGCCCCACCGAATTACATTTTCCCCAATCTATCGAGGGTAAAAAACAAGTTTTTGTTATTCTCCATCTGTCATGGACTACTATTTTTATAAAATACAATGAAAACATGATAGCAAATGAGAAAAAAGGGAAACTTCAAGACTCAGTTTTTATTACAACCAGCACCCAACAAGTAGGTAACAAGTACAAAATGGGCTTTCCATCAGGGTGTTGTTTGTTTCAAATTCTAAATGTTTACTCTCAATTTTTGTATTTATTTGGTCCTAGACTACTAAAAAACTGTTCACAGACTGGCGCAGGTGACTTGACTTTTTAGGTGGCACAGACTTGTTCTTTAAATATGTCAGATGCTTTACAACTTTTGAAACTTTTCTCATGTTTAGTGCTGATGAAAGTTCTTCTCACTCACATGTCAACTCATTGAAGAAGAACTTATCATTTATTGAGCACTTTGTGTGAAGATTTTAGATACATTACTGTGAATTCTTCTCAGCCCTTTGAACTAGGTGTTATTAATAGTCCCACTTTGCAGATGTGGAGATTGAGGGTTAGAGAGGTGGAAAGTCATCAGTCTAAACTGAGCTGGCCTGATTCTGGAGACCAAGCAATGGCTCTTCTCCATGAAGTCTCCCCCTTTACTTTCCAGTTGAAAGTAATCACTCCTTACTGTACCTCTACTGTAACATTTCTTTCTCCTTGGTTTCCATTCCTGTTTTTCACACAAGGCTTTAAGCTTCTGAGCATAGTGACATTTGTGTGTCTCTGCAGTTCTTCAACTCCGCTTATTATAACTACTGGAAGCAGAACTCATTCTCATCTTTGTATTACCATTATCTTTTGTGCTTTCTTATTAATGTAAGTAATTATTTGTTTTTGTCTGCATTCCCTACTAGACCACACTACATTCATATCTTACCAAAGAGGTTTCTACTATTGAGCAAACACTTCTATAGCATGTATGATGCTCCTGGTACTTTTCTAAGACCTTTATGATCTTCTAAATGACCCTATAGAGTAGATATTATTTTATTTCTATTTAAACCATGAGGAAACTGAGGCACCAAGTGGTTATAGTAAAATGCAGGGCCATAATTTTAAACCGAACTATCTGGCTCCAGAATTTATTTCTGAACCACAGTTGTACTTATTTTCCAGTGTACCTCATCCTTTTCCTGCTTAAAACACTTCAAGGACTTTCTACTATTCTTAAAACAAGAACAAAACTCCTTAATAGGGCCTGAAAATTTTGCATGTTCTGGCTCCTGGTTAACTCTCCAGCTGCATCTTATACAAGCTCCCTGGCTCCCTTCTGGCCATATTTGTTCATTTCCTTGTTCCTGGGAGTCACGCTTTCTCAAACCATAGCACATACTATTTGCTTGGCCTGAAATGCTATTCCTTCACTTTGTTCCTTTCTCAACTTGAAACTAGCTTTCAGATTTTAGCTAAGGAAAACATCTCTAGACTAGGTCAAATTTCCAGTTCTTAACACAGTTACTATTTTGTATTTTATTTATTTGAATATTTGACTAAAGTAGGTCTCTTTTTCTCAACTGTAAGCCTCATGATGGCAGAAACTATTTTATTTGCCCACATTTATATCCTCAGCGCTTAATGCAATACCTAGCACATACCAGGCAGTCAGAAAGCGGTCATCAAATTAATGAAGAAATAAATGGTGTTCAGAGTGCTATGAAACAATAGGAGGGCACAGTGGGATGCTGGTAAAAGTTCGTCAGCATACTTTTTTTAAAAGCCTTCATTTGTATCATTTGCTGATCACTACATGATATGGTATAAATACTCCCACCATGGCCAATTTCAAGATTGGTCAACATGACGTCAGGCAACACTAGAGTTGGGAAGTGATGGGCACAATTGGCTGGCTTTGAAAGCCTGTACCTGTTGGTTCTGACACACCACTGGAAGGGCATCAAAGTGAGTAGGGCAGAGAAATTAAGATCTGAAGCATGAACAGAATGGAAGGTAGAAACATGTGGGGGGGCAAAAATAGGCAAGGTGAGAGGAGGTGGAGGTCAGACAAGAAGAGGGAAAAAAGTTCAGTAGGGCTAAAGTGTGCATTTCAAGAGAAGGGCCTTGTACATCTTGATAAGAGGTTAGGACTTTGTCCTTATAGAATGTATATGAGCTGGCTTCAGCAGACGAGTGGCACAATGAGGTTAGCATTTTGGAGAAATTGCTCTGGCTGCCTTTGCAAGTGGATTGGCAGCCACCAGGGGAAGAGATGCTGGTGAACAGAAGCAGGATAGAGACGAAGAGAAAGTGCAGACAACTGTGAAAGGGAACTTGGTAAGCAAAAGGGCAGTCTGGCAGTGAGCAGGCCTAAGCTACAGCCCTAGTTACACAAGTTGGCCCCTCATGCCCCAGAAGGGGAACCAGCACAAGGCAGTGCCCACGCTGGAGACCCAGGGACTAGACCTTGATTTCAAGAAGAGACTTTAGAAGCAGTGAGACCAGGACTTGCATTCTGGTTCAGCCATTTACTAGCGATGACCAGTCAATTAAGGTTCAGGTTTTCAAGGGGTTTTTATATGTTAACAAGTAGGGGGAGGGCTCAGTGGCTCAGGCCTATAATCCTAGCACATTGGGAGGCTGAAGCAGGAGGACTTCTTGAAGCCAGGAGTTTGAGACTAGCCTAGGTAATACAGCAAGACCCCATCTCTACAAAAAATTTAAAAATTTTCCAGGCGTGGTGGCACATACCTGTAGTCCTAGCTACCTGCAAGGCTGAGGTGGGAGGATCATTTGAGCCCCCAGTTCAAGGTCATAGTGATCTATGATGAAACCCCTGCACTCCATCCTGGGGAACAGAATAAGACCCTGTCTTTAAAGACAGACCTAGCCCAGAGGACAGGAGATGTCCTTGGCATGAAAAATGTGTCCTCTCTCTGGTTGGGGTACAGGTGTCTGTAATGGATGGATGGTTTTGCTCACTATAAGTTTATTCTCCCTTTTTCTGATAAGAGCACTTTGCTGCCCTTCTGGGGATCTTCTGCTCTCCCTTCTCTGACTCTGGTACAGTTTTCCCCACCCCCAGAATTACCACTCAGAGTATGCCATCTTCCTGATCATGTGATTGGTTCCCAACTAGGCCTGAGTATTCCATAAAATCTAACATAGACCCTAGAAGAGAGGGAGTAGATTCTTTGGGCAGGGGAAGGAAAGTGGAAGTTGCTCTATTTAGGTCATTAAATAGAAAACGTCCAATTTTGAGCTAAACATTTAGTTTATTATAGTCCAAACAAGAAGGGGTACAATTACTCCAAGTATATACCGTTTGCCATCTTAACAGTAGCTTACTTATGCCAGCAGTGAAGAAGCCTGGAGAGAAAATGGTGATGAAATTGCAAAAGACATTTTGCACAGCTTGTTGACAATGGAATACTTTTTCTTTGCAAGAAGTGACCCAAACCCTGGAAGAAAGTGGTAGTCAGTTGGTGCAAGGACTGGTGAACATGGCGGATGACAGAGACGTTCCAAGTCCAGCTTCTGTAGTGTGAGCAATGTTGTTGTACGACGTGTGGTTTAGCGTTTGTCGTCTTGCAAGAGGATTAGCCTGTCCCTATTGAACAATCCTGGCTGCTTAATCACAAGCACCTTCATCACATCTTCTAATTAGTTGCAGTAAACATGTGCTATAATTGACTGCCCAGGTTTCATAATATTATCACTGGACCACCAAACAGACACTGTTAGCTTTTTCTGATAAACACTCTGTTTGTGTCTGGACACTTCATCTTTATCCAGCCATTGTGCCCCCAAATTTGCAATTGTCAAAAATAATTTATTTTTCATTACATGTAATAATACAGTGGTGAAATGGTTCACTTTGATGTCTTAACAGCAACGAAAGGCAAGCTTTGGGACAGTGGCTCTTCTGACACTCCTTTAATTAATGTGGCACCCATCTATCCAGCTTCTTTCTGTTGGTGATTTCTTTCAAATGGTCCAGTATTGTTGGAATAGGAACAGCAACCCTTGCAGTTAATTCACATGTAGATTGAGATGGATTCGCTTCCATGACAGCTTTAAGCTCATCGTTATCCACCTTGGTTTCAGGTTGCACACGTGGCTCATTTTCAAGATTACAATCACCAGAACGGAACTTCTCAAACCATCAACACAGCCACATCCTTCCCAAACACTTCGTTGATGTTGGAAGCTGTCTGCGCTGCCTTGGGTCTAGGACGGAACTCATATTTAAAAATAACACACATTCTTGACTTATCTATGGTTTCACAAAAATTGTTCTAAATTTTTTTTGAAAGATAATTACAAGCCAAATTGTGCATTTGAAAGAATAAGGATGTTCTTCACAACATGAAATGTCCAAGTGAAATGTCAGAGATATCAACTGTGCAACTTAGTACTTAAGGAAACTGGACATTTCATACTTAATAAACTGCTGGCAAACACCTTTCCCACACCCAGAAAAGTCATATGTGGTGAAAAAAAACTTAGCTAAACCAAAGAAAGAAGTAGAGGTAAACAGATAGCAGAGAAAAAGTGTTTATATCTTCTGAACCCCAGGATCCAACTAGGCCTGAAGCTCTTGATTTGCTAGATTTGCTCTTTTTCAGTTACATGGACCAATAAATTTCCTTTTTTACTTACACTTATTTGAGTTAGCACTTCTGTCATTTGCTTTCAAAAAAACCTTGATTTATAGAGTGCCTGAATTGGTTTGGCTGCCCTAACAACTCTCTTATCACCCACAGGCTAAAACTGCTGAGGGGGCCCTACACAAGCCCCTGCAGTTATGTCGCAGTGGTTCAGAAAATTGCTCCAGGTTCCACTACGCACATTCTGTGCTCTGGCTTCGTCTTATCTCTACTTCTGCCTTATAGTCTGGTACTGAGATCTCTCTGGATTGATAGACACTTCAATGTATATTGAGCCTGGCCTCTACTTGAGTCTTACCCGGACCGTAATCTTTCCAAAAAGCCTGGTCTGCCCCCTTTTTATTCCACTGCAGCATCTCTGACCTCTGCACCCAGCCCAGGCCTCTAAGTCAGACACCTATCTCTCCATAAGCAAGAACAAGTGGATGATTTTGTCTCCCCAAGCAGGCCCTGTAGTGAACCTTCCATGTCCCCTTAATAAATGCTCACTTTCTTTTAATGTCATTTACTTTGGCTTTAATTTATGTGATTTGGGAAACCCAAAGGTCAAAATCTCCTCTATAGCCTGCTAAACTATTGAGTACTTTTCTCAGATTTGGTAATGGGGGAATTTTTGCTGGAAATGAGTAAGAAAGAATAAGATTTTATAAGGAGATTAGTCACTCAAACGAGAACTATAAATCTATATTGCATAAGGCGCTGTCGACACAAAGAAGAGCATTAACACACTTTGTCTTCTGGGAGTATGTCCTTCTTCAGGGCTGAATTGTGTCCCCCACCCCACAAATTCATATGTTGAGATCCTAACCCCCAGTACCTCAGAAGGTAACTGTATTCAGAGATAGTCTTTCAAGAGGTAATTAAGTTAAATTGAGGTCCTTAGGGTAGGTCCTAATCCAAGATGTCTGCTGTCTTTATTGAAGAAGAGATTAGGACACAGACATACCCAGGAGGACCACGTGAAGACACAGGGAGGAGATGGCCATTGACAGGCCAAGGAGAGTGGCCCCAGGAGAAACCCATATTGCCAATCCCTTCATCTCAGACTTTAAGCCTCCAGAACTGTAAGAAAATAAACTTCTGCTTTAAAGCCACCCAGTCCATGGAACTTTGTGATGGTATCCCTAGCAAACTAATAACGTCCTCCACTAATTACTAGCAAATTGGCATCTCTCCTTGGCAAATCCTTTGGGAAATAATAGTAGAAATCTCTTCTTGGCTCCCTCCTCCTCCCACCCAAAAAGTACCCACAGAAATCAAACACATGATATTTGTGGAATTATCACTGACTACTGAGGAATGAATGGGTTTGGTGTTTCAGTTATTGGCAGCCATGGTGGCCCTGAGCAGGGTGTCCACAATAAGGAGTAGCCTGGCACCTGGTAGCCTGGTCCAAAAATGGTTGGGGGGGGACATTATTTGCCTTGCCAGGCTGCCTCTTGTGAGGTGTTGAATGCTGAGTGCAGTGAAGCAAGTCTCTATATAGGAGGGTGGCACCATATGGGGTGTCAGAGCTCAGGTAGGTTGAGGAAAGTGGCCCTTCCTCCAGAGATGCAGGCCAGTGTGGGACATTGAAGCCTGAGGAGACTGAGGAGAGCATCCACACAGAAAGTGAGGTGGCTTAGCATGGTGTGTCAGGGGTCAAGAGGGGTGAGGAAGGCATACACATTGCGGGGATGGGGCTGGTATAGGAGACTGTATCACTGGGTGAAGAGGTTGTCCATGGAGGCAGGGCTGCCTGGTGTGAGATGGCAGGGCTTGAGCAGAGCTAATAGGGTATCCACATGGTAGGCTGGCTCAGTGTGGAGCGTGAGAGCCCAAGTGATGTAAGGAGGGTAGACAGGAGACTGGTTACATACAGGTGGATTGACTAAATAAGTAAATATATTAAGAACAAGGAGAGTGAGGTATCTCATTGTTGGGGGGAGCTAAATATGAAAAGGGGAAGACTAGAATGATCTCTGAGGTGTTGGATTAGAACTAGAGATAATGATAGAAATGTTTTTAACATAATGACAAGTAGATGACAGATGAATAAAACCAAAAGTTCAAGTGTGCACATAGAGACATACACATTCCCTAGCTGGAAACCACCAAAGGGGGTTGAGATCAGTGACACTACAACAGCGATGAGTGTACTGAGGGTCAAACTTTTGGTTTCTATACATGGACACCTGCTCCACTAAAACACGAGGCTTCCTTAGATAAATAGATGATTTTAAAACTGGGCTAGGGAATGTACAAGCTAAGCCTGAAACATTTTTTTTTGTGGTAGCAGAAATTAAAGTGCTCAAAAAATTTGTAGACATGTTACACAAACAGGACACAGAAACTAGCATGAAGGGACTCCCACTGTTTGACTATGAAATAATATTATACAAGCACGGAAATAAATGATGATAGTAATGGATTATTACCCATTAAATAAAATAGGAATCTGTGAGTCCACACTGATAAAATAAATAACAAAGTACAATAAGAACTAGATGATGGACATAAGCTCAAAGTACCTTCCCACAGGATACTAACCATAAAGGATGATAACCCTGTCAAATGCCACCTTAATCTATGATCAATATTAACATCATCAGTAATGGAACAAATCTAAATCCTAAATCCTGTTCCACTTAATGGAATGCAATGAAAATAAAGCATCAATTCTGTGATATTTCTGCCAAAGAGGCACAACCTGAATCTAATCATGAAGACACTTCAGATAAATCCAAATTGAGGGACATTCTATTATGCAAAATAACCAGCCTTTTATCTCTGAAAGTGTCAAGATCATCAAAGTCAAGGAAAGGTTGAAGAATGTTCAACCATATTGAAGATGATTAAAGAGACGTGACAATGACACTCAACACATTATTCTAGACTGGATTCTTTTCCTAAAGGACATTATTGGAGCAACTGGAGAAACTTGAATGGAGTCTAAGGATTAGATGGTCGTGATGCATCACTGTTAATTTCCTGATTTGATGCTTACATTGCGGTTATCTCCGAGAATGTCCTTTCCATAGGAAATACACACTGAAGTATATGGAAATAACGGGGCATTATGTCAGCAACTTACATGCTTCAGAAAAGAAAAAACAGTTATTTACTGCTGCAGCTTCTCGGTAAATTTGGGATTGTTTCCAAATTAAAAAAAAAAAAATTAAGGTGAAAGATGAAGGACAACTGACCCAGTCTCTTCAACCAATCTGTCATGTAAAAAGGGATAGATTAAAAGGGCCTTATGGGACATAACAAGCAGATGCAAATGTGGTCCTGGACGGGATTCAAATTTGCATAAACTAGTGATAAAGCACATTTTGGAGACAACTGGGAAATATACATATGGTTTATTATTAGATGGGATAAAATATATTGAAATGGAAAAGTGGAGATTATTGACTGCAAAAAAACCAGTTAATAGAACAATAGTGTGCATTATCAGGTGCTCTCATTTTATGGGAAAAAAATAGAAATATGAATAATGTTTTAGAAGGATGGATACTAACTCCAAGATTGGTACTCACTGAGTACCTTTTAATACTTTTTAATTCTCTTATTATTGCTTGTTTTTATTTTCTAATATGTAATAATGTACATGCCCTGTTTCTAGTTTGGTAAAAAATAATTTATTAAGTAAAATTTAAATATCAGAATTAGGAAAAGAGTTAATAGGATCAGTATTCACAACCTTCAAAATTTATATTTTTGTCAAGAGGAACACATAGATGTTACTGAAGATATATGAGGCACTGTCTGAAAAGACTAGAATACTGACTCTGCTATATGAATTTGTTTGAGAGCTGCCTAAGGGCTTTGCATGGTTGTATCAGTAAATTTTAATACCACGTAGAAATGCCTCAGTTATCTCACCTGTAAAATGAGCATTAATATTCTGCATCAGAAAGTAATTGGGAAGACTACATGAGTTAATATATCTGTAAAGTATTGAATAAATATGATTAATAGATAGGAATAGCACATCACTTATAGAAATACGAAATTTGTGATCGTCTTTGTTTTTTGTTTCATGAAGAAAATAAAGAATACAAATAGAGCCTCCCAGTTCAGACTAGAGTTTGGTTGTTCTTTTAATCCACAAATTCTTATAGTCTACCTTTTATATGCTGGGCACAACCCAAAATTCTTTACAAACAACATACCGTAGACCCTCTGGAAGTTGAACACCCAAGGGACTGTGACTGGTCAACATACAGAGGTGGTCAAAATAAGGAATTAAGCCTACTGTACTTATTCATACATGTGGTGCATGTCTAGTCTATACAAATTATGTCAATTTAAGGAGGTGTTCAATGTAGGAGGTGGTCAACTATGGAGATTCTACTGCATTTTTTTTTTTAATTTTTTTTTTTTTTATTTTTTGAGACAGAGCCTCAAGCTATCCCCCTGGGTAGAGTGCCATGGCATCACAGCTCATAGCAACCTCCAACTCCTGGGCTCAAGCGAGTCTCCTGCCTCAGCCTCCCAAGTAGCTGGGACCACAGGCGCCC
>CAUYQV010084964.1:0-21018 GCA_963574575.1 Galagoides demidoff | reverse complement strand
TGATTATTAAAGATGTTTAGCATTTTCATGTGTTTTTTGACCATTCACCTGTCATCTTGACAGAAGTTCCTTTTCAAGTCTCCCTCCTGCCCACAAAGAAATAGGATTATTAGTTCTTTTCTTATTGATTAGTTTGAGTTCTCTGTGGATTCTAGTTATCAGACCTTTGTTGGAAACATAACCTGCAAATATCTTCTCTCATTCTGAAGGCTGCCCGTTTGCTTTACAAAATCACTTTAGATATCATCTAACTCTAGTAAGATCAGCCCACATCACAAAATCCCAAAACTATGGATGTTGGCGTAGATGTGGAGAGAAGTGAACAACACTTCTACACTGCTGGTGGGAATGCAAACTAATATGGCCTTTTTGGAAAGAAGTTTGGAGAATACTCAAGGAACTCAAAGTAGACTTATCACTCAATCCTGTAATTCCTCTACTAGGTGCATACCCAGATGATCAAAAATTATTTTACTACAAAGATATTTGCACCACAATGTTTACTGCAGCCCAATTCATAATTCCCAAGACATGGAAGCAGCCCAAATGCCAATCAACTCATGAATGAATGAACAGATTAACAAATTGTGGTATATGTACACCATGGAAAACTATGCAACTATAAAAAAGGATGGAGACTTTACATTTTTTATGTTTACATGGATGGAACTGAAACATGTTCTTTTTAGTGAAGTATCTCAAGAATGGAAAAAAAGGGGGGCAGAGGCAAGATGGCCAAATGGAGCCAGCTTTCCACAGAGGCTCTCATCCAGAAAGAGAGTTAAAGGACAGAAGTTTAGCAAGTAAGCTGATGGTTTGGAGCTGAACCAAGACAGAAAGTTGAAGAACATACAACAACCCTTCTGAGGCAAGCTGCAACACCAATGATACAAACAATAGGTATAAAATCCATAGCCAAGCAGATGGGTCCCCTCTCCCAAAAGAATGGCTCACAGTATACTTTCTACAAATAAGTGAGCAGAGTGCAAACATCCTCCCATTCTAGCCCATGGGAGAGACCCTCTAAAACCTGGACTTCCTTCCCCTACTAGGGTGCCATGGCACTCTCCTGCCAGACATAAAACTTTATAAAACTGTACATATTCTCTACCTGCAATTCTGAACTCCTGGCACTTCCCTCCACTCTCACCCCAAGGTCTGGAAGCCTGTCCCCCATGGAGTTCAGATTCTTGGGCTTTTTGTTGAGAGGTGTGGACAGGGCATGGGCTGTTGCAGGTCTGTGCTGATTCTGCAGCAGGAGGGTAAGGAGGAGACGGTGGACTGAAGGAACCAGACAGGAGAGGGAGAGGCAGCACCCCGCCGCACAGAGCAGCAGCATGAACAATACAGCTCACACCCCAGGGGATATTTGAGAAAGACACTCCCTGTTTCTCTGGACAACCAGAGAAAGCCAGGCATCTTCTCTGTTGGCAGACACTGGCAGAACGGATCTGGGACAGTAACACAGGCTCTGAGTAAAGGGTATGCCTGAGGTGGTACCAGCCTGGGCAGTGTGGTGGGGACAGAGAATAGCAGACACAGGTGTAGAGACAGCATACTCCCAGGGCGGGGCTGAGTCAGGACTGCTTTAGTGAGCCTAAGAAGCACTCAGCCCTCAGGGGATCATAGCTGAGACAAAAGTAGGTGAGGACAGGCTGGAACTGAGAGCTCATTGTGAACTCTAACTGTACCTGCCCCAACACGGACTGCAATGGAGACAGATGCGCCAGCTCTGGGCAGCCGCACAGACCAGGCCTGAGTCGCAGTTTCTGTGAACTCAAACAGCACCTGGTCCGCAGGGGAATATAGCCAGGACAGAATCAGAAATTCTGTGAAAATGTAAGTGTCAGCAACATCAATCAGCGGTGGGGCTGGAATTGAGTGAACCACGCCAGCTTCCATTTACCACCTGAGGATGTCAGGCCTCAGCTTGCCCTGCTGGATGATGGCAGAGTGTGGAGGCCTGGTCGAGGAGACACAGATCCCCCTGTGACTCGGGCAGGTGTAAACCCCTGGAGAAGCATCTGCTCATTGGAGGGAACTAGTCACAGTGGGGTTACCAGTGATTGGGTGTGACAGAGGTGCAAGGTGGAGAAGGAGGCATTAACCTTCCCAGACTAATTCATTTCCTGGGGGGGCTTCTTCTGACTAGACAGAGGACCAGAACAAGTCATACTCAAGTTGCCAGCAGGCCCCTGCTATATAGTTGCTGGAGACCCTTTGAACTCTTCCACTTGAGACCGGGTGCTAACTGGGATAATTGATGTGGATCTCTCAGACTGGACCAATCACCCAAGGACTATCCAAAGTGATAACCTGTGTGTGTGGTTGTGGGAAGGTTTGATTTTCCAGTTCTAATTGTTGCCTGTGGGGGACAGGGTGACTTAATTGCTGGTATTTCGCCATAGCTGAGACTTTAACCCAGAGTAACTGATTCACTAGGATAGAACAGAGAGCAGCTGAAAACAAGACAGAGCCCTTTAGCCCCACCACACCACATAAGTCCCCAGTGTCTCAGACCATAGCATTGTATAGGTCCTTTGTAAAGCTTTACAGGAAAAGGTACAGACACCAGTCCCAGCTCTTGGGCAAAGGGCTGGTTAATCACTACTCTAGGAGCCCCCCAACCCAACTTTATCTTATCTGCTCATCTAGCCAAACAGTATAAAATAATCATGGGGTGGAATCAGTGGAAAAACTCCGGTAACATGAATAACCACAGTAGATCAACACTCTCAAGGAACAATATGGTGGACACAACTGAAGATCCCATTGATAAACAAATGGCTGAGGTGTCAGAAATCAAATTCAGAATTAGGATTGCAGTAAGAGTAATCGAATAAAGGTAAAGTTGGAATTAGAAATTCAAGGAGCATTTCAGAAGTTGTCTCAAGAATTCAATGAATTCAAAGACAAAAATCACCAAAGATTTTGACACTGAGACAAGAATTTGCAGCCCTCAAAAATCTGAGAAATACAGTAGAATCCCTCAGTAACAGAATGGAGCAAGGAAAAGAAAGGATTTCTGACACTGAAGACAAAGCTTTTGAATGCTCCCAAACTCTCAAAGAGGAAGAGAAATGGAGAGTAAAAACAGATCATTCTCTCAGAGAGCTCTGGGATAATTCAAAGAAAACTAACATTCCCCTCATAGGAATCCCTGAAGGCAACAAAGTTGCTTCACAAGGCACAGAGGCTCTTCTTCACGAGATTATGAAGGAGAACTTTCCAGACAGGCCAAGAGATTCTGAAATTCAGATAGCAGACAGTTTCAGAACCCCAGCATGACTCAACTTGAATAAGACATCCCACAGGCACATTGTAATTAACTTCACTAAAGTTAATATGAAGGAGAAAATTCTGAAAACAGCCAGATGTAAGAAAACCATAACCTACAAGGGGAAGAATATTAGGATCATTGCAGATCTCTCTGCTGAAACCTTTCAAGTTAGAAGAGGGTGGTCATCAATTTTAATCTCCTAAAGCAAAATAACTTTCAACCCAGGATCCTGTATCCTGCTAAACTGAGTTTCATGTATCATGGAGAAATTAAATATTTTAATGACATTCACATGTTGGAAGAAATTTGCCATAACTAAACCAGCTCTCCAGGATATTATCAGACCTATCCTCCATCATGACCAGCACAATGCTCCACCACTAAAGTAAACTCACTCAGAAACTTTTGATCAAATTCCAACTTCCACAGTGGCAAAAGGATTAAAAATGTCCAATGGACTTTCGAAAAGCTCAATACCCTAAATTCTACCAGGCTTATCAATAGTCTCAATTAATGTGAATGGCTTAAATTATCCTCTAAAGAGGCACAGGTTGGTGGACTGGACACAAAAACTCAGGCCAGATATCTGCTGCACATAAGAATCTCATGTTACCTTAAAAGATAAATATAGACTCAGGGTGAAGGGAAGGTCATCCGTATTTCAGGCAAATGGAAATCAGAAAAAAGTAAATATTGCAAGGCTTTAAACCAGACGTCCTCAAACTATGGCCTGCGGGCCACCTGCAGCCTGCCAAGCATATTTATCTGGCCTGCCCAGTGCTGCCTGTCCTGCTTAGCAGCCAACTCGTCCCTTCAATGGTCTGAGGGACAGTGAATTGGCCCCCTGTTATAAAAGTTTGAGGACCCCTGCTTTAAACCAACAAAAGTAAGGAAAGATAAGGATGGTCACTTCATATTTGTTAAGGGTAACACTCAATATGATGAGATTTTAATTATTAACATTTATGCACCCAACCAGAATGCGCCTCAATTTATAAGACAGACTCTAACAGATATGAGCAACATGATTTCCTCCAGCTCCATAATAGTCGGACATTTTAACACTCCTTTGGCAGTGTTGGATAGATCCTCCCATAAGAAGCTAAGCAAAGAAATTTTAGACTTAAATTTAACCATTCAACATTTGGGTTTAACAGATATCTACAGAACATTTCATCCTAACAAACTGAAACCACATTCTTCTCATCAGCCTACAGACCATACTCCAAAATCGATCAGATCTTAGGACACAAGCGTAACCTCAGCAAATTTAAAATAATAGAAATTATTTCTTGCATCTTCTTGGACCATCATGGAATAAAAGCTGAACTCAGTAACAACAGAAATCTGCATACTCATACAAAAACATAGAAGCTAAATAACCTTATGCTGAATGATAACTGGGTCATAGAGGAGGTTAAGAAGGAAATTACCAAATTTTTGGAACAAAACTATAGTGAAGACATGAATTATCAGAACCTCTGGGATATTGCAAAGGCAGTCCTAAGAGGGAAGTTTATAGCACTGCAAGCCTTCCTTAAGAGAATGGAAAGAGAGGAAGTTAACAACTTAATGGGACATCTCAAGCAACTAGAAAAGGAACAATATTCCAATCCCAAACCCAATAGAAGAAAAGAAATAAGCAAAATTAGAGCAGAATTAAATGAAATTGAAAACAAAAAGAATTATACAACAGATCAATAAATCAAAAAGTTGTTTTTTTTTTAAAAGGTCAGTAAAATAGATAAACCTTTGGCTAACTTAACCAGGGAAAAAAAGAGTAAAATCTCTAATTTCATCAATCAGAAATGGTAAAGATGAAATAACAACAGACCCCTCAGAAATTCAAAAAATCCTTAATGAATATTACAAGAAACTTTATTCTCAGAAATATGACAAACTGAAGGAAACTGACCAATACTTAGAAGTACACCACCTTCCAAGACTTAGCCAGAATCAAGTGGGAATGTTGAACAGGCCTATATCAAGTTCTGAAATAGCATCAACTATACAAAATATCCCTAAAAAGAAAAGCCCAGGACAAGATGGCTTCACATCAGAATTCTACCAAACTTTTAAAGAGGAACTAGCACCTATATTACTCAACCTTTTCCTAAATACAGAAAAAAAAGGAATACTACCTAACACATTCTATGAAGCAAACATCACCTTGATCCTCAAATCAGGAAAAAACTCAATAAGAAAAGAAAATTATAGACCAATATCACTAATGAATATTGATGCAAAAATATTCAACAAGATCCTAACAAACAGAATCAAGCAACACATCAAACAAATTATATACCATGACCAAATGGGTTTTATCCCAGGGTCTCAAGGCCGGTCCGACATATGTAAATCTATAAATATAATTCACTGCATAAACAAATTAAAAAACAAAGACCATATGATTCTCTCAATTGATGCAGAAAAAGATTTTGATAATACCCAGCATCCTTTCATGATTAGAACACTGAAGAAAATTGGTATAGAAGGGATATTTCTTAAACTGAGCCATCTACAGCAAACCCACAGCCAATATTGTATTTAACGGAGTTAAACTGAAATCATTTCCACGCAGATCAGGAACCAGGCAAGGTTGCCCATTGTCTCCACTGATTTTTAACACTGTAGTGGAAGTCTTAGCCATCACAATTAGGGAAGAAAATGCAATCAAGGGTATTCATATAGACTCAGAAGAGATCAAACTTTCACTCTTCGCAGATGATATGATTGTATATCTGGAAAACACCAGGGATTCTATTATAAAACTCTTAGAAATGATCAAGGAATACAGCAGCATCTCCGGTTACGAAATCAATGCTCATAAATCTGTAGCCTTTATATATACCAACAATAGTCATGCTGAAAAAACAGTCAAGGATTCTATTTTGTTCACAATAGTGCCAAAGAAGATGAAATATTTGGGAGTTTACCTAACAAAGGATATGAAAGGTCTCTATAAAGAAAACTATGAAACTCTAAGAAAAGAAATAGCTGAAGATGTTAACAAATGGAAAAACATACCATACTCATGGCTGGGGAGAATCAACATTGTTAAAATGTCCATACTACCCAAAGCAATATACAATTTTAATGTAATCCCTATTAAAGCTCCACTGTCATACTTTAAAGATCTCCAAAAAATAATACTTTGTTTTATATGGAATCAGAAAAATCCTTAAATAGCCAAGACACTACTACTCAGAAATAAAAACAAAGCAGGAGGAATTATGCTACCAGACCTCAGACTATACTATAAATTGATAGTGATCAAAACAGCATGGTACTGGCACAAAAACAGACAGGTAGATGTATGGAACAGAGTAGAGAACCAAGAGATGAACCCAGCTACTTACTGTTATTTGATCTTTGACAAGCCAATTAAAAACATTCAGTGGGGAAAAGATTCCCTCGTTAACAAATGGTGCTGGGTGAACTGGCTGGAAACCTGCAGAAGACTGAAACTGGACCCACACCTTTCACCATTAACTAAGATAGACTCTCACTGGATTAAAGATTTAAACTTAAGACATGAAACTATAAAAATATTAGAAGAAAGTGCAGGAAAAACTCTTGAAGAAATCGGCCTGGGTGAATATTTTATGAGGAGGACCCCCTGGGTAATTTAAGCAACATCAAAAATACAGTAGTGAGACCAAAGTTTCTGCACAGTGAAGAACACAGTAAGTAAAGCAGGCAGACAGCCCTCAGAATGGGAGAAGATATGTGCAGGTTATGTGTCCAACAAAGGTTTAATAACAAGAATACACAGAGAACTCAAACATATTAGCAAGAAAAGAACAAGTGATCCCATCTCAGGGTGGGCAAGGGACTTGAAAAGAAACTTCTCTGAAAAAGACAGGCGCCTACAGACATGAAAAAATGTTCATCATCCTTAATCATCAGAGAAATTCAAATCAAAACTACTTTGAGATATCATCTACCTCCAGTAAGATTAGCCCACGTCACAAAATCCCCAAACCAGAGATGTTGGCGCAGATGTGGAGAAAAGGGAACATTTCTACACTGCTGGTGAGAATGCAAACTAATACAATCCTTTTGGAAAGATGTTTGGAGAACACTTAGACATCTAAAAATAGACCTGCCATTCAATTCTACAATTCCTCTACTAGGTATATAGCCAGAAGACCAAAAATCACATTATAACAAAGATATCTGTACCAGAATGTTTAATGCAGCCCACTTCATAATTGCTAAGTCATGGAAGAAGCCCATGTGCCCACTGACCCACGAATGGATTAATAAATTATGGTATATGTACACCATGGAATATTATGCAGCCTTAAAGAAAGACGAAGACTTTACCTCTTACATGTTTACATATATTTACATCCATTTTACATGGATGGAGCTGGAACATATTCTTCTTAGCAAAGTATCTCAAGAATGGAAGAAAAAGTATCTAATGTACTCAGCCTTACTATGAAATTAATTTATAGCTTTCTTAGGAAAGCTATAACCCAATTATAGCCCAAAAACAAGGGAAAAGGAGAGAGGGAGGTCAGGGTAGGTTGGAGGGTGGATGGAGGGAGGGTAATTGGTGGGATCACACCTACAGTGCATCTTATAAGGGTACATGTGAAATTTACTAGGTGTAGAATATAAATGTCTAAACACAATAAATAACTAAGAAAATGCCATGAATGCTATGTTAACCAGTTTGATGAAAATATTTCAAATTGTATATAAAACCAGCACATTGTACCCCATGATGGAATTAATGTACACAGCTATGATTTAATAAAAAAAAAAAAAAAAGAATCACAGGCATTTTTAAAATCCCTGTTACGAAGGACTTACATAAACGTTATCTGTTGTAATTAAAAGGTAATTTCAATTTAAAAGAAAAGAATGGAAAAAAGTATCCAATGTACTCAATATTATTAGGAAACCAATATATAATCACCTAAATTTTCATATGAATGATAAAACACAACTATAGTCCAGAAAGGTGGAGGGAAAAGGAGGGAGAGGGGAAGAAGAGGGGAGGGAGAGGAGTGAGGGAGAGGAGTGAGGGAGAGGAGTGAGGGACAGGAGTGAGAGAGTGGAGGAAGGTCATTTGGTGGGATCTCACCTATTGTGCACAATGCAATGGTACATTTTAAAACTATTAAGAGTATAAACGTCTGGCTCAGCGCCTGTGGCTCAAGTGGCTAAGGTGCCAGCCACATACACCTAAGGTGGTGGGTTCGAATCCAGCCCGGGCCCACCAAACAATGATGACTGCAACCAAAAAAATAGCCGAGCATTGTGGCAGGCGCCTGTGGTCCCAGCTACTTGGGAGGCAGAGGCAGGAGACTCGCTTGAGCCCAGGAGTCGGGAGGTTGCTGTGAGCTGTTATGCCATGGCACTCTACCCAGGGGGATAGCTTGAGGCTCTGTCCCAAAAAAAAAAAAAAAAAAGAGTATAAACATCTTACCACAACATATAAGTCAGGTGATGGTTATGTTAATCAGCTTGATGTAAGCATTCTACATTGTCCATCAAATCAACACACTGTACCCCATAAATGTACACAAGTTATGATTTAATAAAAAGGAAAAGAAAAAGAAAGGATTCCGCTGACAACATGATATTTAAACAAGATCTGAAAGTTGAATAGGAGTTAACACTGCAGGGAGAGAAGCCAGCTTTCTAGACAGAAGAAAAAGCCCATAAAAAGTCATCAATAAATTTTAGTAAGTATATATAATTCTTTAACCACCACCAAAATCATGATATAGAGCATTTCCATAACCTCAATATGTTCTCTGTATGTTCAATCTCCACATTCTCTTATTCCCACCCGTCAGCCAGTGAACTGCTTAACTGTTTCCTTTTTAGATATTCACATAAATGAAATCAACAGCACATAATTTTCATTTGGCTTCTTCCACTTGCCCTAATGCTTCTGAGATTCATTCATGCTCCAGTCCTTTTTGCTACAGAGTAGTATTCCACCATATGGACGTTAACACTTGCACATTTGAATTGTTTCCAGTTGTAGGATTATTATAAATGATGCTAGAATTAACATTCACACATTGGTTTTTTTTTTTTTTTTTTTGGCATTACTGAATCCTTTATAGGCCAATGCCTTATAACTTTATATAATCATCAAAATGAGAAAATTGACACTGGTACAATACTATTAACCAAACTACAAACTTATTTCAGATTTTATTAGTTTTTACACACACACTGTGTGTGTATAGTTTTTTTGTTCATTTTTTTCTGAGACAGAGTCCCACTCTGTCATACACCCTACAGTACCATAGTATCATAGCTCATGGCAACCTCAAGCTCTTGAGCTCAAGTGATTCTCCTATCTTGGGCTCCTGAGTGGCTGGGACTGCAAGCACCTGTATAATACTGTGTTTCCCTGAAAATAAGACCCACCCAAAAAATAAGCTCTGGCAGGATTTCTATGCATTTGTGAAATATAAGCCCTACCCCGATAATAAGACCTAGCAATGGGCATTTTGGTGTGGAGTGGTAAGGAAGACTGGAATACCTTTTATCTGCCACAGCTCCTTTCTCTGAGCCATTCGCACTTGTGTGGGTGCACATGTAGTAACTGTGGTTGCAGGCATCCTATTGCACATGTGCGAACCACTTGGGGAAAGAAGTTCACGCATCACTAGTGCCAGAACCACCAACAAGGTCAGTTCCCCTGTCAGGTTCCAGAAGAAGATGACTTAGCTGTTTTTGAATAAATGTAGATTGTTGTATTATACTTAATAAAAATAAGACATCCCCTGAAAATAAGCCCTAGTGTGTCTTCTTGAGAAAAAATAAATATAAGACAGTGTCTGATTTTGGGAGAAACATGGTACCCATCTAGTTTTTCTATTTTTAGTAGAGATGGGATCTTGCTCTTGCTCAGGCTAGTCTTGAAGTCTTGAGCTCAGGCAATCCACCCGCCTGGGCCTCCCAGAGAGCTAGGATTACTGGTGCGAGCCACTGTGCTCGGCCTGTGTGTGCATAGTTCTACATAAATGTAACATGTAACACATATTAGTGTAAATTCTACCACAGTAAGAGTAGTGAACTATCTTACCACTCCAAAGACACGCCTTTATGTTATCTCTTTATAACCACACCCTCCCCCAACCATATCCCCAGTAACTACTTATCTGTTCTCCATTCACTATATTTTTCATTTAAAGACTGCTATATACAGAAAATCATGATATGCAATCCTTTAAGACTGGCTTTTTACTCATTAGAATGCCCTTGAGATCCTCCCAGTTGTTGGTGTATCTTTTTTTCACTCAGCTGCTGTATGAATATACAACCGCTTGTTATCTATTTACCCGTTGATTCGGTTATTACAAATACAGCTACTATGGGCCTTTGCGCACAAATTTTTGTGTGAATCTTAGTAAGTTTTAAATTCTTCAGGGTAAATATCCAAGAGTAGAGTGTCAGAAGCACACCAGGCAAGGGTGGAGCATGGCCATGGTGTGCATTGTCCCCCTGCTCTCTCACCTCTTCCCCCAGCACTTCTCTGCTCTGGCTTGAGTTCGCCTGCCAGCTGGTACCTGCTACCAGTGCCCAGCAGGCTGAAAGAGGACACACAGGACCCAGAAGCCACCAGCGGGGGAGGGCAGCGGAGCCGCTGCTGGGGTTGCTCCTGGAGGACTGAAGTAAATAAGAATGCTAGCTTCTGGTCCAGGTGCAGTGGCTCACACTTGTAATACTAGTGCCCTGGCAGGCTGAGACTGGTGGATTGCCTGAATTCAAGAGTTTGAGACCAGCCTGAGCCAGAGCTAGACTCCACCTCTAAAAGTAGCCAGGCATTGTGGCGGGTGCCTATAGTCCCAGCTACTCAGGAGGCTAAGGCAAGAGAATCACCTTAGCCCAAGAGATTGAGGTTGCTGTGATTTGTGACACCATGGCCCTCTACCCAAGGTAACAAAGTGAGACTCTGCCTCAAAAAAAAAAAAAAAAAAAAAAAGAATGCTAGCTCCTATATAACCAAGTTATAGGAGCATGCTATATCAAAAACAAAGAAGATAGTTTGTGTACTGTCCAATGACAGCAACAACAGGTATAATGACAAAAAAAAAAATTTATGTACTGAATGCCCAATTCCAAGCCAGAGTGGGGTGGCATGGACCTTAAATAACTAAAGGACAGCAGCATCTGCTGTTGACAAGACTGCCCAGTAGATGACCTGCAAGCTGAGAGGAGCCCTCTGGACCACAGTTATGGATGTGGTACTCTCAATATGTCATCCAGGAAACACGACACAGGACAGGATTGTGGATGGGTTAACAGGCTGCTTAGAAGCTGTCTTGAAGGTCTGGTACAGGAACGAGTCATCCATGCTATGTTCTATTACAGTGTATGGGGATGGAGTAGAGAACAGCCAGCACTGGTCTAGAGAGGAGGCAGTCTTGTGGGACTGAGCCCTCAACCCATGGGATAGATGCTACATACAGGTAGACAATGTCAGAATTAAACTGGTAGATACTCAGCTGATGTCCACTGAAGTGATTGCTTGCTTGGTGTGGGGGACAACCCCCACCTTTGGTGACAGAAATCTCTTCTGATTATTGTTCTCAATAGAACATAAAAAAGTACTTTGAGTTTGGGTCAGTGTATTAAGAAGATTGGTGAGATTTTGGAGTATTTTGGTTAACACATGTCAATTTGCCTAGGACAATAATCGCATTTGGTATACTGTCCTTTCCATCATAAAGTTGGAACATAAAGAGTATAAAGAGTGTGTGTGAGGGCGAGGCACAGTGACTGGCACCTGTAATCCTAGCACAGTACTAAGGGAGACTGAAGTGGGAGTATCCTTGAGCTCAGTAGTTCAAGATCAGCCTGAGCAAGAGTGAGACCACATTCAGCTACTTGGGAGGCTGAGGCAGGAGCATCACTTGAACCTAGGAGCTTGAGGTTGGTGTGAACTAAGCTGACACCATGGAACTCTAGCCTGCGGCAACAGAGTGAGACACCATCTCAAAAAAAAAAAAGTATGTGTGGAGAAATGGTATGGATAGTGATGACTCATTTTCCTATTCAGGAAGACTTCTTAGATTAAAAACAAAGGAATTGTTTTAGTTGTTATACATTATAGTTGTATAATTTAGATGACTAGTTAAAAAATAAAAGACCAGTATTATCCCATTAATAGATGAATAAACTGAGGCTCAAAAAGGTTAACATGCAACTGCATGTTATAGAAATAACAAGGTTCAGTTCTAGCTTTCAAATTTTACTTCTCATTATTCATATGTCAAGAACACTACGTACTCATGTCAACAGGGCTCAATTATCATCCCCCAACTCACATGCACCTGATTTGTTCATTTTCCTTTCCCTTTCATTAAATATTTCATCCCTCTTTTGTAGCTATCCAATTCTATCTAGAACTTCATAAAGCCTTCTCCACTCAAACCAGCTGGAACCTAAATCCTCACCTCAGCTATTGTACTTGTATATTACTTATGCAGATTTTATTACCAGACTATGATCTTTCTGAGACCAAGAACTGTGTCTCCTACACCTTCACATTTCCAAAACACTTAGGCTGTTAATAGCATTAGAATTTAATAACTGCTTTGAAAGTTAACCAAGAGTGGGAATCTTTTTAAATTAACAAATTACTTTAAAAATCATTTAGTTTGTCTTCAGCAGTGTTCTCCTTTATTAGCAGGAAAAAAAGAGAATGTTTTAGGTTTTTATTACTCAGTTTTTATTTCTGTGATATCTATATAAGGATTAAGACTTTACTGTATCAGGCTGGCTCACCCATAAAATAGTCTGGCAGTCCTGAATGGAGAGACAAATAGTTAAATGAAACACACTTAAGGAGAAAAGAGTGAGTTCAATGTGACCATACAGCAAGACTTCATAAACACTGGAAAGTAATTCAGGTAATGAAATGGGGTTCAGAATTTAAGACAGCTCTAATTATCAGGTAATCCCGGCAATAAGTCAATGGGGTAACCTGAACCCCATCCATCTTTACTTTCACCTGTGGCTATCAAAAGACCCTGTCTATAACAACTAATACATATCAATTTGCCTAGATCCAAGGTGCTCAGATAGTTGCTCAAGCATTGTTCTGGATGTTTCTATGAGGTGTCTCTGGATGACTTTAACATTTAAATCAAAAGACTGAGTAAAGCAGATTGTCCTCCATAACAGGGGTGAGCCTCATCCAATCAGTTCAAGGCCTAAATAGAACAAAAAGGCTGATCCTCCTAAAAGAATAAGAGGGAACAACTCCTGCCTACCTTGAGCTCAGACATCAGTTTCCCTACCTTCAGATTCAAACTGAAACATCAGCTCTTCCTGGGTCTTGAACAGACTGGCCTTTGGACTAGAACTACATCATAAGGTCTCCTGGTTCTCAGACCTTCAAACTGGGACTAGAACTATACCATTAGCTCTTGTGGGTCTGCAGCTTGCAAACTGCAAATCTTGGGACTTTTCTGCTTCCATAAGCATGACAGCTGATTCCTTATAATAAAACTCTATATGCTCCTCAGAAATGCCATACATGACTAGCCTATCTAAAATGGTATCCTTTAATAGCTCTCTCTCCCCTTACCTTGCTTCACTTTCCTTCATGGCACTTATCACTGCGGGCATATTACATGCTAATTATCTATCCCACTCAAACCTAAGTTCTATGAAAGCATAAATTTTGTTCTCTTTAGGAATAAATCACCAGTGCCTAGAACAGTACCTGGTTGATGGTAAGAATTTAAATAGATGATGGATGAATGAATAAATGAACAATTTTTAAGATCCCATTCTTTCTCCCAAGGAATAGTTTATAAGTGAGAAAAAGAACATAATTACTTTCATTTTCATTATTGCTGCTTGTTACAATTTTCATTCCAGGCCACCTCATATGGCAGGTGAGGCCCACCTCAGGTCGGCAGCCTTGGGCCAGAGGCTTGCCAGTCTAATCTGTTACGGACAAGGTGGCAGAACCACATGCTACAGGACTCATCTATGCTAAAGAACTGCTATGGGCTGCTTCCTCAGCAGGTGCGCCTGTGGCTCAGTGGCTAGGGCGTTGGCCCCCTATACCAAGGGTGGCAGATTCAGACCCAGCCCTGGCCAAACTGCAACAAAAAAATAGCTAGGCATTGTGGTGGGTGCCTGTAATCCTCCTCAGCTACTTGGGAGGCTGAGGCAGGAGAATCGCCTATGCCCAGGAGTTGGAGGTTGCTGTGAGCTGTGTGACACCACGGCACTCTACCAAGGGCGATAAAGTGAGACTCTGTCTCTACAGAAAAAATAAAAGAAAAAGAAAGAAAGAAAGCTCTGTGGTATCATGGGCATTACATGGTTAGGCCTAAGTAATGATGTCTACTTTCATAATAGAGTGAGAGTTTCTTGGCCTCACATGTAAAATACTTCCCTACAAGAGCAATAAAGCTTAAATTTAACATCTCTGCTTAGAAGCCCTCAATTGACCTCTAGATCAGATCTTACCTGCATTATATAAATGCGTCTATTTCAGTTGCATATATTTTTCAAAGCTTATTTTTCAACTATATTTTAAGTAATTAATATAGAAATATCACTATATCATGCACTAAGTAAAAGGCCTATTCCAACAGCAGATTTTCCCACAATTTTGCTGAAAGAAGGGGAAACAATATATGAAGTTCAGGGTACATCCTAGGGTAATTCTCCTTCCTCCTTTCCAAAAGGTAAATTATTGCTGACTAGTTACTTATGTCTATCAGGAGATATGCTTTTCTTCTTTCTCTAGGAGATAAGCTACTGAGTGGTATGAAAGCAGCGCCCAAACTTGGGCTTTGTGCTTCTTCCTTCAGTGGTTCTCAACCTTCCTAATGCCTCCTGATGTCGCGACCCTTTAATACAGTTCCTCATGTTGTGGTGACCCCCAACCATAAAATTATTTTCATTGCTACTTCATAACTGTAATTTTGCTACTGTTATGAATCATAATGTAAATATCTGGATGTATTTTTACATCCAGATATTTTGTTACAAAGGGGTCACGACCCATAGGTTGAGAACTGCTGCTCTACGGCAAGGTAGTACAGCCATAGGAAGCCTTAAGCTAGCTCAGGTCTGAGCATGGGCTAAAAGGCCCAGATTGAGACAGCCTGATTATGCTTCAGTTGCTGCTGTCACTAGCACCAAATGAAAGAAATAAAATTTTACTCCCATTCTTACCCAAGGGATATTAAAGGGAAATTATTTATAATCTTTTAATTGAGATTATATATTATACAGAGAGTATACATTATCTTCTTAAAAGTGAGGGAACATGGAAGAATAGAAAAAGACCTCTAAAAAGAAACTAACTGGTAAGTTTCCTCCATTTTTACCCTTTTAAAGGGTAAAATGTTGTAATTTATTCCACTGCAACCACAAACTGAGGAGCATACTACTTCCCTTTCTCTCCACTCTAGTTCAGTTGATACCAAATCTCTTTCTTTGCTCTCTTCAACAGAGATAAAAAACAAGACTTTCTTAAAAGTGATGTTATTGAAATACTAAAGCAAAAAAAACCCTGTAATACAACAAAGTTGCATCACAAATCTATTGAATGCCTAATCTCAGAATTAAATCAACTCTAGAAGCTATCTCACAGAAAGGCGAGGTTCGATGAGTTCCTATAATTCACAGAATACTTTACTAGTAAGTATTAAGATTTCAGAAGCTTATTATTGAAACAAAATGAAGTAAAACCAGCATGCAAGATGGAAGACTATAGAATTCCCTATCTAGTCACCATCTTTAAAGATGCATGAATATATTCATACCTGTGTACTTTCCCTTCCCCTTTTAGTTCAGCTTAGTTATTTTCAACTTTAAACATGCATAAGAATTAATGTTCAGCAGCGTATGTGTGTACATATAAGATTTCATACTGACTTTTATGAGTTAAGAAACTTTCAAGTTGGCTCGGCGCCTGTGGCTCAATCGGCTAAGGCGCCAGCCATGTACACCTAAGGTGGCGGGTTCGAATCCCCAGCCCGGGCCTGCCAAATAACAATGATGGCTGCAACCAAAAAAAAAAAAAAAAAATGGCCGGGCGTTGTGTGGCGGGCGCCTGTGGTCCCAGCTACTTGGGAGGCAGAGACAGGAGACTCGCTTGAGCCCAGGAGTTGGCGGTTGCTATGAGCTGTGATGCCATGGCACTCTACCCAGGGGGATAGCTTGAGGCTCCGTCTCAAAAAAAAAAAAAAAAGAAACTTTCAAGTTTTGCTCTGCCATTAGCCTTATACACTGATGTTACACTAACCCCAGAGTGCACAGAATTCCACTCTTCCTAACAGCCACAAAATAAGCATAGTAAAAATGTACTCCTAAAAATTCCTTAAATCATAACATATATTAGCAATCCAAACAATAACATTTAGAGCTGTGATCTATTTAAACTAGAACACTAAATATGGGATGCTCATCCTATGAGAGATATATAGGAATTAAAGAGAATAGCAGATTCCCATCTGCAAGGGCTTAAGTTCCCTAGGATGGGGAGAATCATCTGTATTATTTAACTGTCATTTTATTTGTCTGCAAGACATATGTAGCTGGATTTTATTTGTCTGCAAGAAGTATACAGCTAGACATTCAAAAGTTAAATTCATAAATAATGAAATGCCACTACAATAAGCATCAAAAAAAAGGAGGCTTCTAGGAAGATGACAGAATCTTACAAAAATTATTTTTTTGTTTTTTTCCTTTGATTAAGTCATATACACATAGATCATGAATACATTTATGCCTTTGTGGGGTTCAATGTGTTGATTTTTTATACAAATTGGAGTGCTTACATCCAACTAATTAACATAGCTTTCACCTCAGTTAATCAATGTATTAAGACAGTTACGTTCTATACTTGAGAAATCTGACTTGTACCCTTGCAATATGCTCCATAGGTGTGGAAGAAGCCCAAGTGCCCATCAACCCATGAATGGATTAATAAATTGTGGTATATGTATACCGTGAAATATTATGCAGCTTTGAAAAAAGATGGAGATTTTACCTCTCTTATGTTTACATGGATGGAGCTGGAAAATATTCTTCTTAGTAAAGTATCTCAAGAATGGAAAAAAATAATATCCAATGTACTCAGTACTATTATGAAACAAAAATTAATTTATCTGAGTTTCTTCCAGACAATGTTCCTCTAAATCTTTCTCTCTTTTCTGTACCATTCTCTTATGGAGAAGAGGTTAGGTCTTACTCTCACAAATCCTCTATAAAAAAGGAGAAAGCAAATCCCTTAAGTATCAGTATAATTAGCACATTTCTTTAGTAGCTCATGAGTGCAAAAGAAATTGTCACAGTTAAAAAACAACCATTGTTGCCCTAGCCACCACATGTTCTTTTCACTAGGTACACCAATCATACCTAGTTTGCCCTCTTACAGGAGAATCTGACCCCTACCCGTAAGGGGAGGAAGAAGGCCTGGTTTGTACTTCTGCAGTTAGGTTTTTTAAGATCAATTTATAAAAACAGATTTAATTCTTAATTGAGCTTACTTGAGAAGGTTCATTATATTCCAACCACAAATGATGTTAAGCAGATGTCCTGTCACATTTCTATATTATAGACAGGATGTCTTCAACTAAACAGCAGCAGACAAATGAAATTACTAAGCTTCACAACTCATTTCTAGGCCTTCATTCAGGATTCGAATTTTCTACTGAAGCTCTTAGGACTTTATACCAGTATCCTCAAAGGTAACTTAAGTATGTGTTTCTGTCTACTTTCTATTTTCTTTTATTCATTCATTTACTTATTTTTTTGAGACATGGTCTTGCTCTGTCACCTCAGCTAGAGTACAGTGGTGTCCATCATAGCTCACTCCAACCTCAAAATCCTGAGCTCAAATAATCCTCCTGCCCCAGCCTCCCAAGTAGCTAGGACTACAGGTGCATGCCACCACACCTGGCTAATTTTCTACTTCTTTGTAGAGACAGGATCTTGCTCTTGCTCAGGCTGGTCCTGAACACCTGGCTACTTTTTTCTTTCTTTCTTTTCTTTTCTTTTTTTTTTTTGTGACATCCCTGCATCGTCATCTAGCTACTTTTTAAAAAACAAAAAACCACAAGAAACTGTAAGTAACAGAAACAATATGAGTATGATATTACCATAACACTTCAGTTAGCTAGTATCTGAAATTCTAAAATTTGTAATCAAAATTACAAAAACCTTAAAATATTAGAAAGCTAGTTCTGGGCTATTCCACAGAATCTAGATTGTTAATGTTAGAGACTAAAAGGTAAAAAGGCAATGCCAATTTCCCAATGCATTCAACTGAATTAAAAAAACTAACTTAATTTGTAAAATTATACTACTTCTCAAGTATTCAAACAATTTTAAATTGTCTATTTCAATTTTAAATCTAAGAAAAACTCATAAATTTGTATAAAATTTTTCTGAGTTTTTAGGTAAAGA
Source organism: Galagoides demidoff (assembly GCA_963574575.1). Taxonomy (NCBI): domain Eukaryota; kingdom Metazoa; phylum Chordata; class Mammalia; order Primates; family Galagidae; genus Galagoides; species Galagoides demidoff. The sequence goes on along the minus strand of CAUYQV010084964.1, from coordinate 2,315 downwards.
AAGAATGCCTAGCTTTAAAGGTACAATGTAGTATATTGAGTTAAATCTTTATCTAGCCAAAAAAATCAGACACACAAATTTAAACTCATTCCTTGAGACAGATTCAAATGCCTGACATTTTCTAATAGTAACTTTTGCCTGATTCTAAGGCTCATATGATAAGAAAATGTTGATCACATTTCACAACCACCAGAGATACTTCCTAAGATAACAAATTAAGAATAGAACATGAGAATTATCCCAGTGGCATTTTACAGAGAAACTTATTTGTATTAGTTAACTCTACATATAATTACCACTAGTTAATCTTGCCAGAAATGTAATTATGATCAGAATTTTTTACTAGGTAAGTGTAAGAAAAAATTGATTCTGTAACGAATAGTTTTCTATAATTAAATGGGGCTACTCCCAGCAGGAAAACAAAAAACAAATCCACTGAGTTTTAGAGCAAATTACATCCTATTTTATAATCTAAAAGCTCAACAAGATGGGGCAAAAAAACCAGTATTTCCATTTGATTGTGATAACCAAATATGACAAATCTAAGTTGAAAACTTTCAAGAACAGTATGAAGTTTAATTGTCCAGCTACAAACCTGTATCAATCACACAGAAATAGCCTCACCTTTGTGCTCTATCTCATCTTCAAGTTGCCCTTCACATGATAAGGCCTATAACTTCGGCCATTAAAAAAAAATATTTTTCACTACCAATGAAGTTATAACAAAGACCAGAAGCTAAAAACAAAGTTTTTTCTTCTTTGTAAATCTACAGCAGATATTATGTACTTCCAATATAATCCTTTTTCTCCCTCCCTAAAAGAGATTCAGACGTTCTATACTAGTTCAATAACTACCAATGTGAATATGGGAAAAACTCATGAAATCACTTAAAGGCAATTTAAATATGAGACTTTTTTTTTTAATTTTATTGAATGGTAACTATGTACATTATAAATATGAGACTTTACCTCTTTCATGTTTACATGGATGGAGCTGGAACATATTCTTCTTAGCAAAGTATCTCAAGAATGGAAGAAAAAGTATACAATGTACTCGGCCCTACTATGAAATTAATTTATAGCTTTCACATGAAAGCTAGAACCCAATTATAGCCCAAGAAGAAGGGGAAAGGGGAGAGGGAGGGTAATTGGTGGGACCACACCTACAGTGCATCTTACAAGGGTACATGTGAAACTTAACTATATGTATAATATAAATGTCTTAACGTAATAACTATGAAAATGTTATGAAGGCTATGTTAACCAGTTTAACGATGCAAATATTTCAAACTGTATATAAAACTAGCACATTGTACCCCAAGACTGCATTAATATATACAGCTATGATTTAATAAAAATAAATAAATAAATATAAGTATTCACCATGCCAAGTGGAAGAAATGCAAAAATGGCTTAATTTTTTGTGGTTTAGTTTTTGTTTCATGAATATCAACAGTGCCAACTAAACACGAGTATTTATTTGTATTGTGATAATAGTGAAATGTGTACTTGGTCTTATCCAGTTTCCTTGAGGTCTCCAAAGCAGTAAATGTCTTTTCGTATGATAATAATTTGACAGATGACAGGGGAACCAATCATGTTATCAGAGAGCTAAAAATCTAGACCCCTCTCCCGAACCTCCAGGAGAGAAGAGGAGGTAAAGGTCGAAAGGTCAAATTGATAAACTCATGGTCAATCCAATGATGCCTATACACTGACACTTCTGCAAAACCCCAAAAGAGTAGGAGGGGTCAAGATGGCCAACAGGCACCAGTCTCCGACAGAAGCTCCTGTTCAAAGGAAAGGATAAAGTCCAGAGAAACCTCTAACAAAGTCAAAAATTGGGAGCCCAGCTGAGAGAAAAGAGTGATACCGGCAGGACACCTCTTCTGAGACAGGCGGAGACTCCTAGAGGACAATCCACAGGTACATAAACCACCCCAAAGGAATAGGGCCTATCCCCTCCCCCAGGAAAGGTGTGCTTTTCCTTTGTTTCCTCTTCAACCGCTCCGCTGAGTCTCCTACAGGCCACCGATAAACTGAGGACCTATTCTCTCACTCTACGAGTGAGAGCTGCCAACAGGGAAGTTTGCTACCCTGGAGGAACCCAGTTGAGACTCAGAACACCCTCCCCCAGGCAGAAAAGTGGAACTGGCATTTGCACTGCCATCATTTTGAGTTTCCAGTCCACTCTCCCTCCCCTTGCCGGCTGAGATAGGGAGAGGAGCCCCAAGAACAGCATCCACCCACCCTTTCAAGACCAAGCCCCTGTCCCAGTCCTTCACCAGGAGAACTGCTTGATCCACGCTTTCTGC
>CAUYQV010084963.1:0-34990 GCA_963574575.1 Galagoides demidoff | reverse complement strand
GCTCGGCGCCTGTGGCTCAATCGGCTAAGGCGCCAGCCACATACACCTAAGGTGGCGGGTTCGAATCCCCAGCCCGGGCCCACCAAACAACAATGATGGCTGCAACCAAAAAATGGCCGGACGTTGTGGCGGGCGCCTGTGCTCCCAGCTACTTGGGAGGCGGAGGCAGGAGACTCGCTTGAGCCCAGGAGTTGGAGGTTGCTATGAGCTGTGATGCCATGGCACTCTACCCAGGGGGATAGCTTGAGGCTCTGTCTCAAAAAAATAAAAATAAAAAAAAAACAAACAAAAAAAAACATGTAAGTGCTATATGAAAAATATAAGCAACATGCTTTGGAAGACTGGTTCTCAACCTGTGGGTTGCAACCCCTTTGTAACAATGAAAATACATCCTGCATATCAGATATTTACATTACGATTCATAACAGTAGCAAAATTACAGTCATGAAGTAGCAACGAAAATAATTTTATGGTTGGGGGTCACCACAACATGAGGAACTGTATTAAAGGGTCATGGCATTAGGGCGCATTAGGAAGGTTGAGAACCACTGCTATGGAGCATTTAGAAGAGAATGAAATAACATTTGGTAGTAAGGTAAAAAAGATGAGGGGATTGGGAATCAAGAAAGGCTTCACAGAGGAAAAGTCATTTATTTGGCTGTGTACAAAAGAGTGAGTAGGATTTCAAAAAACAGAGATGAAAAAGGAAGGATGGGCATTCCAAGTATAAAGAAAAGCGTCAGCAGAGACACAAAGACAGAGAAGGATATATCAAGGGAACACTGAGTCCTCAGATTTGGCTGAAGTATAGGGTACAAATATGAGGAAGTAGTGGGAAATGAAACTAGAAAATTTGGTTGAGTCCATTTAGTGAAGTTGTTTTAAATGCCAAGCTGAAGCATTGGAAGGTATTCAGATTTTGCAACATCACAGGAACAAAGAACAATAACAGAAAAATTGGTTAAAAGCTACTAAAATAATCGAGTAACAAGAGTAACAAGGACATGAATCTGAATGGAATAAGAAGCAAGAGACAGATTCTAAAAACGCTGGAAAGATGGCCTACATAGAATTCAGTGGTTGACTGGATGTGAGGAATATAAGGAAGGAATTAAAGGCAATTTCTAGATTTTTTTTTTTTTGAGACAGAGCCTCAAGCTGTCGCCCTGAGTAGAGTGCTCTGGCATCACAGCTCACAGCAACCTCCAACTCCTGTGTTCAAGCGATTCTCCTGCCTCTGCCTCCGAAGTAGCTGGGACTACAGGTGCCCCCACAATGCCCAGCTATTTTCTGGTTGTAGTCGTCATTGTTTATTGGCACGCCCAGGCTGGACACAAACCCGCCAGCTCAGGTGTATGTGGTTGGCGCTTTAGCCACTTGAGCCACAGGCATGGATCCCAATTCCTAGATTTTAAACCTTGATGAGATAATATATAATGATTCCATTTAAAAAATAACAAGAAAGGCTCGGCGCCTGTGGCTCAAGCGGCTAAGGCGCCAGCCACATACACCTAAGGTGGCGGGTTCGAATCCCCAGCCCAGGCCGCCAAACAACAATGATGGCTGCAACCAAAAAATGGCCAGGCGTTGTGGCAGGTGCCTGTGGTCCCAGCTACCTGGGAGGCGGAGGCAGGAGACTCGCTTGAGCCCAGGAGTTGGAGGTTGCTATGAGCTGTGATGCATGGCACTCTACCCAGGGGGATAGCTTGAGGCTCCGTCTCAAAAATAAATAAATAAATAAATAAATAAAATAACAAGAAATGAGTTTGAACACCAGGGGAAAATTATAAATTTATTACTGGACAAGTTGACTTTGTGATACCAGCTAGAACCCTGGAGACAGGCTAAAGGTATAATAATTTTTAAAGTCATTTATACACACACATAAATACTTAAAGTCATTTATATGGAATGATGTACAAATGGGCAATGAAAACCAAAATTTAAAGAGAAGGAGAGGGCCAAGAACAAACCCTGGAGAAAAGCTTTCAGAGGGAAAAAAAATAATTGTAAGCAAAGGAGAAAAAGAGATGAAGTCCAAATGTCAGGATAAGCATTTAAGTTTTTAAAAGACAGCAGTTTCAAATTACACAGAAGTCAAAGAAAATAAGGCCTAAAAAAGCTACTCCAGTTTCCTCGAGAAACTTGAAAAACACCATTTCCGAGTGACCAGAAGCCAGATTATAAAGAGAAAAGTTCTAATCAATAGGGGCACCTAGATTATTCTCTTAAGAAATTTGATAATAGGCTCAGCACCCATGGCACAGTGGTTGCAGCACCAGCCACATATCCTAGGGCTGGAGGGTTTGAACCCAGCCTGGGCCAGCTGAGCAACAATGACAACTGCAACAGAAAAATAGCTAGGTGTTGTAGTCCCGGCTACTTGGGAGGCTAAGGTGAGAGAATCGCTTAAGCCCAAGAGTCAGAGGTTACTGTGAGCTGTGACGCTACAGCACTCTACTGAGGGTGACATAGTGAGACTATCTCAAAAAAAAAAAAAAGAAAAGAAAAAGAAATTTGACAATGGTGCCCATAGCTCAGGGGGTAGGGTGCTGGCCACGTACACCAAGGCAGGCAGGTTTGAACCCTGCCCCAGCATGCTAAACAATGACAACTGCAACAACGACAACAAAAAGCCAGGCCTTGTGACAAGAGACTCACTTAAGCCCAAGAGTTTGAGGTTGCTGTGAGCTGTGACAGCACAGCACTCTACTGACGGTGACATAGTAAGACTGTCTCAAAAAACAAAAAAAGAAAGAAATTTGACAATAACCAGGCGAGGTGGCTCATGCCTATAATCCTAGCATTTGGGAGGCAGAGGCACATGGATTGCCTGAGCTCACAGGTTCAAGACCACCCTGAGCCAGAGCAAGACCTCATCTCTAAAAGTAGCCGGGTATTGTGGCAGATGCCTGTCGTCCCAGCTACATGGGAGGTTGAGGCAAGAGAATCTCTTGAGCCCGGGAGTTTGAGGTTGCTGTGAGTTATGACGCCATGACACTCTACCAAAGGCAATAAAATGAGACTTGGTCACAAAAAAATAAAAGAAGAAGAAGAAAATTGACAATAAGGCCAGTGCAGTGGCTCATGCCTGTAATCCTAGCACTCTGGGAGACCAAGTGCTCACAGGTTCAAAACCAGCCCAAGCAGGACCTCCCCCCATCTCTGAAAAGAGCTAGGCATTGTAGTGGGTACCTGTAGTTCCAGCTACTCGGGAGGCTGAGATAAGAAAATTGCTTGAGCCCAAGAGTTTGAGGTTACTGTGAGCTATGATGCCATAGCACTCTACCAAAGGCAACAAAGTGAGACTCTATGTCAAAAAAATAAAATAAAATAAAAAAAGAAAAATAAATTTGACAATAAAGGAAAGAAAACAGAGTGACAGGATGAGAAAGAATGTGAGTTTTTATATATATATATATATATATATATATATATGTGAAGGCAAGTTTAAGAAATATTGTAAAGGAGGCTTCTATAGTTCTAAACAAGTTAATTCAGCTCCTCTCCTCATCTTGACAGGAAGTTGGGCAACACTGAGATCGTCATCCTTCCCTCAGCATGGTAGAAAAACAGATCTCAGTCAACAGGAAATGTGGGGTTCCAGATGAGATATTTTTAATAATTAAAGCTAAAATAAAAAAGAGCCCTCACAAAGCATCCTAGAGATAAGAATGCTAGATCAAGTATTAAGAATTCTAGGTTTACCACCTTGTAGTTAAGAAAGCCCTAGACGTGGCTTGGTGCCTGTAGCACAGTGGTTAAGGCACCAACCACATACACCGAAGTTGATGGGTTCAAAACCGGCTCAGGTCAGGTAAACAATGACAACTGCAACAAAAAATAGCCAGGCATTGTGGCAGGCACCTACTGTAGTCCCAGCTACTTGGGAGGCTGAGGCAAGAGAATTGTTTAAGGCCAGTAGTTTGAGGTTGCTGTGAGCTGTGCCACCATGGAATTCTATTGAGGGTGACATAGTGAGACTCTGTCAAAAAAAAAAAAAAAGCCCTAGATGTAATAGTAGTGTAACCATTTTGAATTGCATGCTTCATTATGTCAAAGAGTTACCTATCTTGCATGAATGCTCTCTTCTGTATTTAGGTATTCTATGCCACTCTTGCTGTGAAACCGAACTGCATGCAGAAAAAAACTTTTACTATATGAAACTTAACAACACTTGTGAAAAAAAATTCAATTTAGTTTATGCACAGTGTAGTGTTTCTCCAGGTATCCTCCAAAATTCCCCACAGACAAGGCTTTTGTCCTCATTAGGTGTTGGCCTTAGCCTAACCATCTGGGACTGTTCTATTAAATTGCTACCAGAATGTTGCATCCAATTACCTCAACTTTCTAGAACTTATTCTTTACTAATGTTATGGGAATAATTTCTATGTCATACAGATGTTTTTTGCAACAGCAATCAGTTTTCCTTCTAAAAAAAAAAATCTTGGGTTTGATGAGTAGCTCCACCAGATACTAGTCGTATATCCTGGGTCAAGTCCTTTAACCAAAATAAGAGAACTGGTTTAAAAAAAAAAAAAAAAGGCTCAGCACCTGTTCCACAGTAGTTTTGACAGTGAGGCTGGCGGGTTCGAACCTAGCCCGGGCCAGCTAAACAATAATGACAACCACAACAACAACAACAAAATAGCCAGGCGTTGTGGCAGGTGCTTGTAGTCCCAGCTACTTGGGAGGCTGTGGCAAGAGACTCACTTAAGCCCAAGAATTTGATGTTGCTTTGAGCCATGATGCCACAGCACTCTACTGAGGGCAACATAGTAAGACTATATCTGAAAACAAAAACAAAAACTGCCAGAGTTCCCTTTAACTCTAAAACTCTGAGTCTCTCCTTGAATCCTTTAAAAGACTGTTGTGAAAATCAAACAAGATACTATGTGTCAAGGCTCTGAGAGACAAGACAACATACTATTTCCCCAAAAATAAGACCTACACAAAAAATAAGCCCTAGCAGGATTTATATGCATTTGTTAAATATAAGCCCTACCCCATAATAGGACCTAGTGATACCCCGCATTTCAGCTCTGACGGTAAGGAACACTGGAACACCTTTTATCTGCCACAGCTCCTTTCTCCCATCCATTGGCACTTTCGAGGGTGCATAGCAGCCATCCTATTGCGAATGTCCAAACAGCTAGGGGTAAGGAGTTCACGCATCACTAGCGCCAACCCCACCAAGTTTGGCTCCCCCTGTCAGGTTCCAGAAGATGACTTAACTGTATTTGGATAAATGTAGATTGTTGGATTATACTTAATAAAAATAAGACATCCCCTGAAAATAAGCCCTAGTGTGTTTTCTTGAGAAAAAATAAATATAAGACAGTGTCTTATTTGGGGGGAAACATGGTATTAGAGTACACACTTCAGACAGAACTGGGTTCAAGATCTTAGCTCCACTTACAAAACCTGTGACCTCAGGCAAATTACTTAGGAGCCTGATTTAATCAATCCTGAGTCACAGAATCAGTGTGAGAATGAAATGAAACAATCTAATCTCAAATCCTTTCTGGAACAATGTGACAGATGACCTCATCAATATAACTGACATAATCATATAAAGGACTTGGTTCATTATGGGTGCTCAGTAAATGGCAATTATTTATTTCAAACAAAAGCTCTCACATATTTATTACTGAACCAGCTTATTAGTGCAGAACATATAAACAAAGAGAAAAAATCATTTTCCCAATGACATGTGTCTGACTGTCCAGATGGTCATAGTGGTAATATTTTCAGCTTGCTATGGTGAGATATTGACTCTACTCTAGCACAAATATGTGCAATTTCTTATAGACTCAGCTTGGTTCATCTCCAATGGCTCTTCCTTGAGTTGCACCTGATTTTATCACCAGTTTTCATTTGCATCCATAGGGGAATTGGGACGATTTTGCTTTTTTTTTTGAGACGGAGTCTCAAATTCAGGCTCAAGAGATCCTCTTGCCTCAGTTTTTCTATTTTTAGTAGCGATGGGGTCTTGCTTGCTTAGGCTGGTCTGCAACTGGCGAGCTCCAGCAATCCACCCACCTCCGCCTCCCAGAGTGCTAGGATTACAGGCATGAGCCATCACTCCCAGCTATTGCTTTTGTTTCTTGGCCAAAGTCTTTTTTTTTTTTTTTTTTTGAGATGGAGCCTCAAGCTGTCCCCCTGGGTAGAGTGTTGTGGCATCACAGCTCACAGCAACCTCCAACTCCTGGGCTCAAGAGAGTCTCCTGCCTCAGCCTCCCAAGTAGCTGGGACCACAGGCGCCCGCCACAACGCCCGGCTATTTTTTTTGGTTGCAGCCATCATTGTTGTTTGGCGGGTCTGGGCTGGATTCAAACCCGCCACCTTAGGTATATGTGGCTGGCGCCTTAGCCGGTTGAGCTACAGGCACCCAACCTTGGCCAAAGTCTTGAGAGAAGACATGGGAGATACAGAGTCAATCACGCATACCACAATGGCAGAGAAAGGGAGAAGGGGCTTTTTTTTGATACAGAATGTTGCTCTGTTGCCCAGGCTAGAATGCTCTGGCGTCAGCCTAGCTCACAGAAACCTCACACTCTTGGGAATCTTCCTGCCTCAACTTCCTGAGTAGCTGGGACTAGAGGTGCCCGGGACAATAAACAGCTAATTTATTCTATTTTTTGTAGAGGTGGGTCTCACTCTTGCTCAGGCTGGTGTTGGACTCCTAAACTCAAGGGATTCTCCTGCCTCAGCTTCCCAGAATGCTAGGATTACAGGTGTGAGCAACTACACCTGGCCTAATAAATGGCAATTACTTTAAAAGTCACTTTGAACTTGAACATGCTGTATGATTATTTAAGACCTGGAGACAATCTTGAATTAGACTCTCACTTATTTGCCTCTAAACCAGTGTTTTTCAACCTTTTTTATCTCACAATGCACTTGAACCTAAACTTCCCTTGCACACTAAAATTATGTTGATAAAAAAAAAAAAGAGAGAGAGAAGAAAAAAAAAAGAATAGACTTAACTGTGCTTTGAACTTCTTTTGAAATTTAATTAATGGTTTAATTTTCATGGAACACTAGTTGAAAAATCACTGCTCTAAACTAATATTCCTTAGGGGAAATGGAAAAGAGAAGTGGATACAGGTAAAAAGTGGTTTAAAGAGTAGAGGTGACATAGGTGATTAAAAGGACAAAACAGAAGTTTGTTTTGCAGTAGAACTGCGAGTCTTTCTTTTTTTTTTTTTTTTTTTTGAGATGGAGCCTCAAGCTATTTGCCTGGGTAGAGTGCCATGGCATCACAGCTCATAGCAACCTCCAACTCCTGGGCTCAAGCGAGTCTCCTGCTTCCCCCTCCACCTCCGCCTCCCAAGTAGCTGGGACCACAGGCGCCCGCCACAATGCCCGGCCCCGCCACCTTAGGTGTACGTGGCTGGCGCCTTAGCCGATTGAGCCACAGGCGCCGAGCCAGAACTGTGAGTCTTTACAGAGTTCTAAATCAGGCGTCCTCAAACTACAGCCTGCTTTATCTGGCCCACTGGGTGTTTTTGCCACCGCTGCCTGTCCTGCTTAGCAGCCGACTTGTCCTGGGCCCGCTGTCCAGCCCTCTAACAGTCTGAGGGACAGTGAACTGGCCTCCTGTTTAAAAAGTTTGAGGACTGGCTCAGCACCTGTGGCTCAAGAGGCTAAGGCACCAGCCACATACACCTGAGCTGCCAGGTTCAAATCCAGCCTGAACCTGGCAAACAATGACAGCTGCAACCAAAAAATAGCCGGGCGTTGTGGTGGGTGCCTGTAATCCCAGCTACTTGGGAGGCGGAGGCAGGAGAATTGCTTGAGCCCAGGAGTTGGAGATTGCTGTGAGCTGTGATGATGCCTGGGCACTCTACCCAGGGCAACAGCTTGAGGCTCTGTCTCAAAAAAAAAAAAAGTTTAAGGACCCCTGTTTAAATGTTTGTCAGGCCAGAGGTTAAACAAAAGAGAAATGCCATCAGTGCTTTGTCTCAAACCAGCAACACAGTGCTGAGGGCATTTTCCTTCCTGAAAGCTCTGGCTTTACTCTGTCACCTCCAGTAAAGCAAACAAGCAGCACCACCACTTGGCTTCCTGTTGATATTGGAATTGAAGGTGGTGGGGGAGGGCAGGTAAAGATGATCTAATTCGCAAAGCTCTTGGACTGAGCCCCACTTTGCTGTTCTTCCTAGGCCTGCTCTTTTTTTCCCAAATCTCCAAGTATTGATACCCTTTTCTGAGGGCAGAAATTTACAAGATTTTTTTCTTTCTTTGACCCAAGAACTGAGAAAGAAAAAATCTGGGGGTAGATTTTTATCAGAACATGGGGTTATAAGGTGAAAGTTTGTAAACAACTCTGTCCAGGAGGGCTCCATTTCAGAGCATGCCTTGGCTACTGGCCTGGTAGGCAGCTGCTACTGCCAAAGCTAAATATTTTTTTGGCATTCAAGGGAATGCAGACATAACACAGAGAAAACAAGTGGTCTCTACTGAGCTCTGCAAAATAGGATAATAAGAAACTGGAGCCCAAGGGAGAAACTTAGAATAAGAGATCTGTCATAGGATTTTTATAAACTCAAAAATTCAGTACTTCATACAAACAAATAAATAATACCATAAATAATACCAGTCCCCTTTCTCTTAGATGATGCAAATTACCACCACTTTGATCCATTACTAACTAGTTCTGCTCCTATCCTCTCAAAATGTATGCCATTACATATCACATTATTTAACAAATTGATTCATGTATTTCACCATAAACATTTTAATGTTTCATATTTATGTACACTTTCATAGCCATCAAACTAAAAATTCCCCAGAGTCACAATTTTGAACTTATAAAATTACTTTAGTCAGATGGGGGGAGTGACTCATGCCTATAATCCTAGCACTCTGGGAGGCTGGGCCGGGAGGATACCTTCAGCTCAGGAGTTAGAGGCCAGCTTGAGCAAGAGGGAGATCCTGTCGCTACTAAAAATAGAAAAACTAGCTGGGCATTGTGGCAGGTGCCTGTAGTGGTAGCTATTGGGGAAGTTGAGCCAAGAGAATCACCTGTGCCCAAGAGACTGACATTGATATGAGCTAGGATGATCCCATGGCACTCTACCCAGGGAGACAGAGTGAGACTCCGTCTCAAAAAAAAGAAAAAAGGGCCAGGCTAGGTGGCTCAGGCCTGTAATCCTAGCACTCTGGGAGGCTGGTGGCTCACACCTGTAATCTCAGCACTCTGGGAGGCTGAGGCAGGGGAATCCCTTCAGCTCAGGAGTTCAAGACCAGCCTGAGCAAGACAGAGACCTTGTCTCTAAAACGTAGTCTGATGTTGTGGCAGGCACCAGTAGTCCCAGCAACTTGGGCGATTGAGGCAAAAGAATTGCTTGAGCCCAAGAGTTTGAGGGTGCTGGCCACATGCACTGGGGCTGGTGGGTTCAAATCCAGCCCCAGGCCTGCTAAACAACGATAACTACAATAAAAATATAGCTGGGCATTGTGGTAGGTGCCTATAGTCCTGGCTACTTGGGAGGCTGAGGCAAGAGAATGGCTTAAACCCAAGAGTCTGAGGTTGCTGTGAGCTGTGATGCCATAGCACTCTACCAAGGGCAATATAATGAGACTATCTCAAAAAAAAAAAAAAGTTTGAGGTTGCTGTGAGCAATAATGCCATGGCACACACCCCCAGGTGACTGAGTGAGACTCTGACTCTAAAAAAAAAAAGGAAAAAAAATTATTTTAGTCAGAGTCCTACCTCCTCTGCTCCCTATAACAATATTACTGACCTACAGAAAATGTCAAGCCTAGTTGGTTAACTTTCTATAATAGGGTGGTGCTCTCCAACCCACACACCCTAAGGATCAACATGTTCCCAAGGCGTAGAAGTGTGTATGTTTTCCAAAAGAATCTTGATGCCTGATTCTTGAGCTTGCTTAACATAGGGGTTGAGTTGTAACTTGTTAGCCTTAGGGTGTCAACCCAGTTAGGGTGTATGAGGAAGGAAGAAGGATCCTTAACAGTAATGAATAGATTTCTTTTTGCTGAGAGGATAGGAATTTCATTATGTTCAAATGCTTCTTATTCACTTCCCTGTCTCAATCGTGGGGACATTATCTTCCTCTTTCTAGCACAAGGAATGAGGTAACGATCTTCTGACACCCCAACACAGATATGAAAAGAGTCTAGGAATCAAAGAAAAGGAGAAAGAATCCCTGCACCTCTGCATAAAAATTTTTACATTACATTTAGGAATAATTTCTCAGGAGTCAGTTCCTAAGGCATCGCACAGCTAACAAGGAGAAAGCCATTTGACAGACACCCAAATGAAACCAACCAAGAAAGAGGAATCCGGAGTCCCTTTTAGAGTGACTTTACAGTGCTCTGGTGACCCCTGTTTCTTCTCTTGCCCTTCTTACTGATTCTAAATAGCTTAGGAAAAAACTTTCAAAAGGTAAAACACTAATCCTTCAAACAGGTATACAGCCACCTGGTCCCTAACAACCTGGTTAGAAACAGGACTTTCTAGCTTTTAACCAGACTTATGGATGTACATTTGATTTAGGGAGTTGGGAGAAGGTAAAGACAAAGAGTGAAGACAAGAAAGAGTGAAAGTAACGAGGATGGGGGGGAGCACCCTTGTTTTTTCTTTTTCTTTTCTGGAGAAGCAGGAAGTGAGAGATAACCTGAGCCTAAAGAACACACCTTACTGAAGAGGTAATGAGGTAAACGAGAACATAAACAAAGTGTTCCCCAACTCCGCGCGTGAAACTGCAGAAATGAGGGGATAAGCAGTAGGATGTGAGCACGCCCTGACCATTTCCGTCACGGAGGACAGAGAGAACCCAGAGAGAATCCATGCAGGGCGAGGAACAGCGACGCAACCCAACATCAGGGCCCCAGGGGCTAGAAGGGGAGGGAGACAACCCATCAGAAATTGGGGGCAAGTTCACCTTTCTTTCAGAGAAGCCAGTTTTTTGTTTTTTAAAAGAGATGCGGGGTAAAAGACAGACAAAAGGGATCCTCCCGCACAGTCCCAACGGCATGCCCTGCGCCCCGCCACCCTAACCTTGAAAGGCTACAGGATTGTTTTTCAGACGTGTCACTTCTGAGCCGGGAATAAACGGCTGTCTCTAAAGTCATCCCACTGGCTAAGACCAGGCATAAAACCCCCTCAGAAGCACTTTCCTTTTTACCTCAAAAACACTGCTCCTAAACCAGAAGCGTCCACACCCGCCCTCCGCTGGCCACTCGCCCTAGATAAGTTTTTTGCGGGGAGGGAGTCAATCCACGACCCCCTCCCCCGCCCCCCGTGTAGCAACTGAGCACAACAACCATTTTCCGCTCCAAGAGCACACCGTGTCCACGCGCCTCTGCGAGCTCGCTGATTGGCCGGGCTCTTGGTAAACAAGGACCGGACAGCCAATGGGATGCCTGTGCACGAGGACAGCACGCGCCTCCAGGCCTGCGTTCGCGTGGCTGGGCCGCCCGGGTTACTATATAAGCCAGTTTCCGGCTCCTGCTGAAGACTGTTCGCTCCTCTTCTCCCACTTGCTGTCTTTTTTCTTTTTGCTGAGATCTGGATTTTCTTTTCTTTCGGTTAGAGAGAAAAAGATAAAGACCTTATTTTATTTTATTTTGTTTTTTTTTTCTTAAATTTTTCTGGCTAACCAGCAGCTCAAAAATTTGGACACTTAAAAAAAAAACTTAATAGTTAAGATTCCTTTGTGGGCATCTTTAAATCTTGTTTTTAAGCCCAACCTGGTTAAGGACTCGCTCACTCCTTAGGAAGCGTGGGATAATTGACTGCAAAGGGTTCTTCTTGGATTTGGGGGTTTTGGTTTTTTTGTTTCACTCCCGTTTGAGACTCTTGAGCCAACTCAGCCCAATCATGGTGATGTTCAAGAAGATCAAGACTTTTGAGGTGGTCTTTAACGATCCTGAAAAGGTGTATGGCAGTGGTGAGAAGGTGGCCGGCCGAGTGATAGTGGAGGTGTGTGAAGTTACTCGAGTTAAAGCCGTTAGGATCTTGGCTTGTGGAGTGGCTAAAGTCCTCTGGATGCAGGGATCCCAGCAGTGCAAGCAGACTTTGGAGTATCTACGCTACGAAGACACGCTTCTCCTGGACGACCAGCCAACAGGTACTTGTTCAGTTCAGTGTTGGAAGGGGAAAGCTGTAAGAGAAGAGAATTGAAAGAAATTAATAGAACCTATAGGAAGTGTTTTAAATTGCTCAGTTTGGTTTGAATTATGTGTTGCTTCCTCTTTAGTTCTAATCTGCAAACATTTGCCCTATATCCCTCCCCAAGGGTGATGATTTGAACAATTTCTTAGGGTACTATGTCCTACCTAAAGGTGGTCCTTGAGGAGTGTTGCATAAGCTATTTAAAGGCTCTTGCATGTTTAAGTTGCTTATTCTTTCTTTGCTTTCTGTTGGAGATGTTAGTAGGGTAATTCCTGGGTATGCATTTCAATTTTATAGGGCTTTGCAAATGTCGCCCCCCAAAATGCATCAGAATCTCTAATTTAAGAGCATAAGGGATAAAACTGTGCTGTTACAATATCCTTGCCTGTTACTTCAGCTTGCTTTTATCACACAACTACATTTTAAGTGTAACAAGAAACCTAAAGGTTGCTCACTTTTCTCTCCTTTCAGGTGAGAATGAGATGGTGATCATGAGACCTGGAAACAAATACGAGTACAAGTTTGGCTTTGAGCTTCCTCAGGGGTAGGTATCAACTAAATGCATATGTGAACGCTTCTGTCTCCAAATGTTTTGTTTTTCTTTGATCACTTACTGTTCCTGGAAAGCATTTTAAAATTGTTTTTCTTGACACAGGCCTCTGGGAACATCTTTCAAAGGAAAATATGGGTGTGTAGACTACTGGGTAAAGGCTTTTCTTGATCGCCCCAGCCAGCCAACTCAAGAAATAAAGAAAAGCTTTGAAGTGATGGATCTGGTGGACGTCAATACTCCTGATTTAATGGTGAGGTTCATTTTAAGATTCTATTTTCCTGGGTCACAGGGATGATAAATGAAGTGCTTGGGCATCACAAAACACTTTTTTTTGTCCCATTCTGTGTAGGCACCTGTGTCTGCTAAAAAGGAGAAGAAAGTTTCCTGCATGTTCATTCCTGATGGGCGGGTATCTGTCTCTGCTCGAATTGACAGAAAAGGATTCTGTGAAGGTAAAAACCTAGTACTTAAAATGGTGGACAGATTAGATACTCAGAGTTTGGATGTGAGGGCACAGGCCTACGGCAAGGAAATATCATAAACTGTTCTTATTGTTAGTTAACAAGTTTTTATTTTTTTGCTAGGTGATGACATTTCCATCCATGCTGATTTTGAGAATACATGTTCTCGAATTGTGGTCCCCAAAGCTGCCATTGTTGCCCGCCACACTTACCTTGCCAATGGCCAGACCAAGGTGCTGACTCAGAAGTTGTCATCAGTCAGAGGCAATCATATTATCTCAGGGACATGTGCATCATGGCGTGGCAAAAGTCTTCGGGTGCAGAAGATCAGACCTTCTATCTTGGGTTGTAACATCCTTCGAGTTGAATATTCTTTATTGGTGAGTGGATGGGCGTGGCCATAGGAGACAAATTGTTTATCTGTTACCTTAACAGTTGGGTTTTCTCCAGACCGCTTGTCTAACAAAACTGCCATTTTCCTTTTTAGATCTACGTTAGTGTCCCTGGCTCAAAGAAAGTGATCCTTGACTTGCCATTGGTAATTGGCAGTAGATCAGGTCTAAGCAGCCGAACATCCAGCATGGCCAGCCGGACCAGCTCTGAGATGAGCTGGGTAGATCTAAACATCCCTGATACCCCAGAAGGTGAGCCAGACCTAATGTCTTTTCTTCTCCTTTGGTCTGCTTGGGTTTATAAAATTATGATAGTGTGCAGCATCAGCATCTTTTGGTCAGGCTTCTTATCTCTACATATTCTCTCTCTTTAGCTCCTCCTTGCTATATGGATATCATTCCTGAAGATCACCGACTGGAGAGTCCCACCACTCCTCTGCTAGATGACATGGATGGTTCTCAAGACAGCCCTATTTTTATGTATGCTCCTGAGTTCAAGTTCATGCCACCACCAACTTACACTGAGGTGAGAATTATCATTTTTATCGTTACATTTGTCCTAAGCTTTCTATGTGAAGTGGACTTGGATGGCCAAACTGGTTTTTGCTTGTAGTTCTTATCCAAACTAAAAGGGTTTCTTTCTTCCTCCAGGTGGATCCCTGCATTCTCAACAACAATGTGCAGTGAGCATGTGGAAGAAAAGAAGCAGCTGTGTCTACTTGTTTCTTTTCTGCCTCTCTTCCTGGACTCTTGACTTTTTTAAAGAGACTAAATAGTTTTCTACAGTGGGGTGTGGATCCACCACAGCCTCTGACTTCCTAATGTAGGAAGTGATCAGCAGGCAGTTTCCTGGGCCTTAAGGGTGCGGATTTATCTTCAGCCGGGGCCAATGTTGTGATATAGGAGTGTTTGCTGGATGGGTTTTAAAACAAGCTTAAAAAAACTCTTGCCCATCCATTTTTTTCTCAGATCTTGAAAAATGGAAGCATTTTTAGTTGGTATGAGTCAGGTAGAAATGGTCCCCTGACATGATCTTCTCAAGATTTTTTTTGGAGGTTTTTTATGGATTATTGTAACAACATAGGACCTTGAACTATGCCTTGTGGAACAGAGCCAATTTAGCAAAACTAAGAGAATGAGAAGGAAAATCGTGGCCAAAACTTTGGGGAAAGGAGATTCTTAAAATTTGTGTATCCCTCTTTTTTTTTTAATATACTTACAGGAAAAAACCTTCCAGGGCTAGTTTGGTTTGGACTTTGGAAAGAGCTTTCCCTATGAATTAAAGCAGTGGTTCTCAACCTGTGGGTTGTGACCCACAGGAGCTGTATTAAAGGGCTGCAGCATTAGGAAGGTTGAGAACCACCAAATTAAAGGGAAGCTGCTCTTCTAAGGTTGTCTTGTTTAGAACATACCTTAACCTGGCTTAAAGCAATAGTAACTGTCTCACCAAAGGTCTTAAAAAGCCATTTTTAGAGCCTGTTGCACTGTATT
Organism: Galagoides demidoff; assembly: GCA_963574575.1. Lineage (NCBI taxonomy): Eukaryota > Metazoa > Chordata > Mammalia > Primates > Galagidae > Galagoides > Galagoides demidoff. The sequence continues at coordinate 19,945 of CAUYQV010084963.1, read as the reverse complement.
CTCTTTTTGTAAACATTTTCATATGGGAGAATGTGTTTTTCTTTTCATGTCAGTCCTTGGAATTTATTCTAAGGTAATGATGTTCTTAGCACTTTAGTGTCTGTCGAATTTTTTGTTCTTTTTCCTTTTAAATATAAGCTAAAACTGGTCTACTATGTCTCTAGGGGTAAGCACAATGACAAAAAAAGAAGTGTTACACTTTTGAGACTTTGTCCCAGTGTACAACATTATATAATTCTAACACTTTAATTATATAAAAGGGCTGTTGCTGTCAGCCTTGCCCATTGTGACTTCTCCCAAACCCATGGAGGAACTCTAGATCAAGACACCCCAACACTGATCAGAGCCTCCAGACACTGCCATGAGAAACTAGAGGGCAAGTCTTCACAAAAGCCCCTTGAACTCCCTTCCTGCCCTGTGTTAGGAGATAGGGATATTAGCTCCTCTCTCACTGCAGCTGCCAGTATTTGGTCAGTCACCGTCAGCCATAGCACTTTGTTCACTGTCCTGTGTCAGAGCACTGAGCTCCACCCTTGCTGAGAATCATTACAGCCAGAAAGTATAGGCTGACAATGGTTTGGTTTTGTTTTTAATTAAATTTTTTGTATGATAAAAAGCTATATTTTGTACTTAACCAGATATATTTTCACCCCAGGTGGGGGTATTCTTTGTAAAAATAAATAAAAGGTTTTTTAATGACAAATGTTTTTCTTTCTTTGTCTGAGATGGCATTGGAGAAATTATTAGGTGTGCCTGTTAACTGAAGCTTGCCTTTACTTCACACTCCATACTTCTAAAAATCCATAGAAAGAACATTCCCTGTTGACTCTTAGAAATGTCATTTAAGTGGGAGTTGGGGGAGGGGGTGAAGAGGGAAGGATTGGAGCTATGTTTGGTCTTCTTTCCCTGGGATCTTCCAATGGCCTAAGCTAGTTTTCCAAATCCATGGCTAATCATTAAATTTAACCAGATTGAGAGTACTTCATGAGTTCTTGAAATACAGGGAAAAGTTTGTGAGGGGATGTAAAAGAGTGGAGGTTTATATGCTGACAAGGGTAACTTTAGGACTTAAGAATTATGAGTATTAAATTTTGGGGCCAGGTGCAGTTGGTCACCCCTGTAATCTTAGCATTCTGGGAAGCCAAGGCAGGTGGATGGCTTGATTTGAGCTCATCAGTTCAAGACCATCCTAAACAAGAATAAGACCCTGGCTCTAAAACTAGCTGGGTGTTGTGGTGGTGCCTGTAGTCCCAGCTATTCAGGAGACTGAGGCAAGAGGATTGAACTTGAGGCTTGAGCCCAAGAGTTTGAGGTTGATGAGAGCTATGATGCCACAGCATTACCAAAGTCAACAAAATGAAACTATCTCAAAAAACAAATTCTTTGGAAGTGGCTACCTTTTTTTTTTTTTTTTAATCTCCCCGGTTCCTATCCAAGCATATAATCAACAGTAAAGGTTTGCTAAATATTCATCCCCACACTTACCCCTTCCTCTTTGTTTTCTTGTGGGGTCATAATTACAGATTAATTCTACAATTCCACTTTTTTTTGTTGAGATAGTGTCCATTGTTGCCTAAGCTAGAGTAAGGTGGCATGATCATAGCTTATACAACCTCAAGGTCCAGGTGAGAAACTCTGGGATGGTTGAGGTCCATGCTTTTTTTGATTTCTAGCTAATTTAAGTATTTGCAGACAGATGTAGTCCTGGCTTTTATTTGAGGATTGGCTTGCTATGGGTGTCCACAAACTAATTCCAAGTATCAGGCTCCCAGAAGTTCTACATAAAATAAATGTGAGTTGAACAATGAGATTGAAAAGATCCTTTCCCATTTCAGTCTTCATTTTTCATTTATCTTTCATTCTCCACAGCTCTCCTGGCTTTCTGAGTCTCTGTTTTTCATTACCAACGTGTCAGTCCCTAGCTCTATTTAACTCTCACTTGAATCCCCCACCCTCCTTCACCTGTTCAAGAATTTAGTGGCTCCACCCAATTGAATCTGTGACCAGGAAACTAGGTCAAAGTTAATGGAAAAGTTTCTTCTGCAGCTTGTTTTTCAGGGGCTGGAGTGGTTGGATCAAGAACAAGAGCAGGCCAGGGGGCAGAAGAAAGGGATGGAGAGACCAGGGAGCACTTGAGCATGGTTGTTTGTGTCCCCAGTCTGGCTACTGATACATGATACAAGAATGGCGGTGGTAGGGAGAGGATAGATAACTTATACCCAAGGCATCTTAGAGATTGGATGCTGGAAGGGCCAGAACATATGCGTTCCCTCCTGATACCTTAATACCCCTAATCCAGCACTATCCAAAATAACTCTATGATGATGGAAATATTCTTTACCTGTGCTGTCCAATACAGTTACCAGTACTCATCTGTGGCTGTTGAGCTCTGGAATATGCCTACTGATGAACTATATTTTTATTTTTATTTTTTTTGAGACAAAGTCTCACTTTGTCGCCCTTAGTATTGTGTTGTGGCATCATAGCTCACAGCAACCTCAAACTCATGGGCTCAAGTGATCCTCTTTAGGATCTGGTCCCCACCACAGCACCAGGCTAGTTTTTATATTTTTAGTAGATCAGGGGTCTTGCTCTTGCTCAGGCGGGAATCAAACTCCTGAGCTCAGGCAATCTGCCCTGCTTGGCCTCCCAGAGTGCTGGAATTACAGGCATGAGCCACTGTGCCCTGCCCTACATTTTTAATTATTTAATTAAATAACTTTAAATGACTTTGCGTGACTAGTGACTGCTATATTAAGCAGAAAATCTAAGGAAGCAAACAACAGAGCTGTTCCCCAGAGGAAACCCATCCCTCTCTTGGAGCACAAAAGTCTCCACTCTACTTCCTCTTGCCTTCTATACACAACTTCTACCTCACCCCAGGATATTTTCTGCATTCAAGCTTCTTTAATTTGACGTCCCTGGGTACTGGCTTAGCTGTTTCTCCACTTAAGTGGGTAAATATTTTGGTTCTTCTTTACCCATGCTCTTCTCATGTGCCTTTTAATTTTTAAAGAGCTGTAACCTACATGAGCAGCCATTGGAGGAGATGGAGGTCTGAATATCATTTATTCATTAGGTCCAATCTGGTGTAGGAAGCTCTGAGAGAAGTCAGAAAGAAAACTCTCTAAAGAGAAAAAGGAGCTAAAGAAAAAATTAGTAAGGAAAGGGCAAATACTTCTACAACCAGGGTTCTTGGCTACCTGTATTGATACCTCTGAACAATAGTCTGATCCTAGTGACTAGAAACACTAGGATCTAATTGCGTTGAGGCGTTGGGAGGGAAAAGTGTGACAAGAAGATCTGACCAAGCACCTGGTCAGCAAAAAATAGTCACACAAGAACTGAAGGAAATGAAGTGGGGTCAGGAGTGATCTTTGCCAAATTCTTTTTTTTTTTTGAGACAAAGTCTCATTTAGTCATCCTGGGATTGAATGCCACGGCATCATAGCTCACAGCAACTTCAACCTCTTGAGGCTCAAACCATCCTCTTGTCTCAGCCTCCCAAGTGGCTGGGACTACAGGCATCTGTTACAATGCCTGGCTAGTTTTCCTATTTTGTAGAGACAGGGTCTTGCTTTGCTTAACCCAGTCTTGAACTCCTGAGCTCAGGCTATCTACCCACCTTGGCCTCCCAGAGTGCTAGGATTACAAGTGTGAGCCACCACACCTGGCCTGTTTATGTTTTGTTTGTTTTTTGCGAACAGGTTCTTACTATATTGCCCAGGCTGGAGTGCAGTAGCTATTCACAGGTGCAATCACAGTGCAGCCTTAAACTAATGGCCTCAAAAAATCTTCCCCTGCCTCAGCCACCCTTTTAGCTAGGACTACAGGGATGTGCCCAGTGACCTTTGTCCAATTCTTTCCATGTAGATTCTCTTAAAGTTCTTTCCCTGACCACCTCTAGGTGATAAAACTTATAATGTGAATGAGGCAAATATTTTCCTAATCCTGCAATGGCTATAGTTCCTGTGCTAAGCACCCTTATCTCAATAGTTCTAGACTAAGAGATGAAAAGATTTTTGTCCCTTTTCTGTTCTGGTCTCATATCTACCTCCATATAGTCTAGAACCTGGAAAAAGTTCATAGGAAACTAGCTTTCCTATGCTATGAAGGAAAAATAATGTATACTATAGCATATTATAGTATAGTATGGTATAGTATTAATATAGTATAGTATAGTGTAGTATAGTACAGTTATAAGTATAGTATAGTTTAGTGTAGCACAGTATAGTAGTTAAGCACATGGTCTCTGAAGTTAAACTATCTAAATTATTATAAAATCCTACTTCTACCACTTAACTAGCTGCATAACCTTGAGCAACTTTATTAACCTCTCTGTGCCATAGTTTATTCATTTGAAAAATATGCGGTAATAACAGTACTTATATCTCAGAAGATTGTTTTGAGAATTTTAAAAATATATGTGAGGTGTTAGAGCAATGGCAAGCAAGTGCTTTTTCTTTTCTTTTCTTTTTGAGACAGAGTCTCACTTTGTCACCCCTGGTAGAGTGCTATGGCATCATGGCTCACAGCAACCTCGAACTCTTGGGCTTAAGCGATTCTCTTACCTCAGTCTCCCAAGTAGCTGAGACTACTTATGTTCACTACAACACCCGGCTATTTTTAGAGACAAGGTCTCACTCTTGCTCAGGCTGGTCTTGAACCTGTGAGCTCAGGCAATCCACCAGACTCGACCTCCCAGAGTGCTAATATTACAGGCATGAACCATTGCTCTGTGCCTTTTTTTTCCTTTTCTTTTCTTTCTTTCTTTCTTTTTTTTTTTTGAGACAGTCTCCCTCTGTTGTCCTGGGTAGAGTGCTGTGGTGTCATCAAAGCTCACAGAAACCTCAAACTCTTGGGCTCAAGTGATCCTCCTGCCACATTGCCTGGCTACACTTTTTGTTTTCTATTTAGTAGAGATGGGGGTCTCACTCTTGCTCAGACTGATCTTGAACTTTATATTTTTCCCGAGATGGACTAAACTGAGTAGCATAAAGGTCAGTGGAGGTGAGCGCTCTGATGAGGCCCAACTTAGCCTATCTAGGCTATTCCTGTTCTGTCCTGACCTTTTCATTCGCTTGACCGTTCCCTATTTTCTGCTGGACCTGTTATGTAAGAAGGAAAAAATAAACAGACTCTGGAGACCGAGGTTTTTCTGACAACCAATTGATTGGTCATCTTCAGGCAACAGAGTGATGGAAGAAGGAAGAAAGCAGGAACATGGGGGCAGGGTTGTGAATTCCACGTGCCCTGAGTCCTGTGATATCAAGCAAGATCCATACTCAGTCCTTGTTGGGTGATGGAGCTGATGACTACCTCTCCAAGTCAATCAAATGGTCAGTAAACAGGTTCTTGGAAATGTGTGGCTGGATTTCCAGCTTGGGTATTTTTAACCTCGTAGACAGATGGACAGAGAATGGATTTCAGTGGCTAAGGGGGGAGGGGATGTTCAGGGGCATGAGAACTGTGCTGCCCATATATGGTTCTATGGCTTATGACTCCTCTCCCTCCATCTCACCTGTCAAATTCTGACTTCTTCCTCCATCTATCCAGACTCAGGGTTAATCTTTTGTCTCCTGTTCCATTTCTCTTTATTCCTGGTCTTTCATGCTTACCTCACCTTCTAACTGAAGAAACTGCAGCCCCTGTTCTAGATTCCAAGATGTTTTTACCTGTATATCCCTGCAGATCAGGAAGAGGGTGGTAGGGCAGGGGCCAATGGCTCTTTCGCTTGCCCTAGAGAAAACAGTAACCCTGCCAGTGATATTCACAGGCTTTTCTGCAATTCTACCTCCTCAAGCTCTTCTGAAGGAGGACCCCAAACTCTCCTGCAACCTCATGCACCCTATTGCCCCAACTCTTAGAAGCAGGATTTGAGAACATGGAAGGCCAGGTTTGGGCTTCATATACCTCGGAAGTGGAAGAAATATTCACGGAGATCAGATAGGTCAGAAATGGTGATAAAGTCTGAGAAGGCAAATCTGCTCTCTCTGGTTTTATTTATTTACTTATTTACTTAGAGACAATGTCACTCTGTTGCCCTGGGTAGAGTGCTGTGGCATCAGCATAGCTCACAGCAACCTCAAACTCTCGGGCTCAAATGAGTCTCCTACTTCAGCCTTTGGAGTAGCTGCGACTACAGGTATCTGCCACCACACCTGGCTAGTTTTTCTATTTTTCGTAGAGAGAGGGTCTTGATTTTTCTCAGGCTGGTCTTGAACTCTTGAGCTCAAGCAATCTACCTGTTTTGGTCTCCCAGAATTCTGGGATTATAGACATGAACCCCCACACTAGCCTCTGCCTCTAGTTTTAGAAAACTAGGTCACCTGTAAGGCGGAGAAGCTGAGAGAGAGGTAGAGTATGGGCAAGTCCAGAATATCTTTTTTGTGTGTGATCTCTATTTAGATCAGAGTATCTTTTTTATTTTCTGAAACAGAGTCTCACTTTGTCACCCCGGGTAGAGTGCTATCGTGTCATAGCTCACAGAAACATTAATCTCTTGGGCTTAGGTGATTCTTTTGCCTCAGCCTCACAAGTAGCTGGGACTACAGGCATCAACCACAACATCTGGCTAGTTTTTCTATTTCTATTTCTTTTCTTTATTTTTTTTTTTTTGAGACGGAGCCTCAAGCTATCCCCCTGGGTAGAGTGCATGGCATCACAGCTCATGGCAATGTCCATCTCCTGGGCTCAAGCGAATCTCCTGCCTCCGCCTCCCAAGTAGCTGGGACCACAGGAGCCTGCCACACCCGGCCATTTTTTGGTTGCAGCCGTCATTGTTGTTTGGCAGGCCCGGGCTGGGGATTCGAACCTGCCACCTTAGGTGTACGTGGCTGGCGCCTTAGCCAATTGAGCCACAGGCGCCGAGCCTCTGTTTCTATTTTATTTTGAGACAGAGTCTCACTTTGTCGCCCTTGGTAGAGTGCTGTGGCGTCATAGCTCACAGCAACTTCAAACTCTTGGGCTCAAGCGATTCTGGTATCTCAGCCTCTGGAGTAGCTGGGACTTACAGGTGCCTGCCACAACACCCAGCTATTTTTTTTTTTTTTTGAGACGGAGCCTCAAGCTATCCCCCAGGGTAGAGTGCCATGGCATCACAGCTCATAGCAACCTCCAACTCCTGGGCTCAAGCAAGTCTCCTGCCTTCGCCTCCCAAGTAGCTGGGACCACAGGCGCCCGCCACAACACCCGGCCATTTTTTTTTTGGTTGCAGCCATCATTGTTGTTTGGTGGGTCCGGGCTGGGGATTCGAACCCACCACCTTAGGTGTACATGGCTGGTGCCTTAGCCGATTGAGCCACAGGCGCCGAGCCAACACCCAGCTATTTTTAGAGACAGGGGTTTCACTCTAGCTCAGACTTGTCTGGAACCTATGAGCTCAGGTGATCCACCCACCTTGGCCTCCCAGAGTGCTGGGATTACAGGCATGAGACACCTCACGCTTTTCTATTTTAGTAGAGATGAGGTCTCCTTCTTGCTCAGGCTGGTCTCTATCTCCTGAGCTCAAGCAATCCACCTGCCTCAGCCTCCCAGAGTGCTGAGATTACAGGCATGAGCTACCACATCCGGCCCAGAATATCTTTTTGACTGTGAGAAAGGTTTAAAGGTTAGGAATGGAGATGAGGAAGGAGAAATGAAAATTCCTAATTTGGTGCTCCATCTTCCCTTGATCTCTTTAAACTGCTGAATACCCTTCTAAATCCAAAACTCCCCACCTTGTTTCTATCTCAGCACCCCTTCTGATATTGCCCACTCTACTTTCTGGGTGGAAAAGGGAATCTGGATATCGATGCTTGAAGACTGGTGGGAAGCTGTAGAGGAGAAAGATTAGGGAGGGGAGATCACACCATGCTTCATCTTCTCTCCCTATGTCTTGATTTTGGCATGACTGGGGAAACGCTAAGCCAGAGGCTTATAGGCAGGACCAGCATGTAGACAGAAACCTATACAATTTCTTCCAAAAAATTTGAACTCATTGTAAACACTTAAAAACCAGGTTTCTCTAAAATCCACCTTGTGGTGTCTCTTAAAAAGCAGTCATATCTGGTTACACTGGACCACATTCTTTAATGGCTGAAGGGACCCAGCTAGCTCTGCTTTGCCAGTACTCAGCATTCCCTGTTGCATTATAGCCACCTACCTCACTCCTTTGTATCTGCCTGGCTCCTGCGTGGTGTTTAGGTTTACCTTAGCTTGCTACCTCTGCTCCAAGAAGAGCCTCCAAGATATTTCCTCTGCAGAATCCTAACAGAGTGAATCATTTTCCCCTGGGGTCCTCAGAGCAGTCCAAAGTAGCCTATGGTAAGCCAGAAATGTCTTTGAAGTACCTATTTCATCTTTAAAAATGTAAATTTTGATTTACACTGCATAATACATTTGTGTTGGTTTTAGTATAAAAATGATTTCTCTTCCCCCACCAAATCTTAAAAGTAAAATTAACACTCTGGAAGATGTGCTGTGTGTATTCTGTGGCTCCAATTACTCTTCGCCGAATTATCCCATGAATAACCTGATTTAAGCAGCACAGTGTGAAGGCACAAGGCAAAGAGAGACATGGAGAAAAAGACATGGGGAAAGAGTCAAGAAGAGGAAAAGAATCTGAAAGGCAACAAGAATGAGTCTGAGTGATAAGCTCTCTAACTGGTCCTAAGCTGCCCCTCCTGGCCTGGCCCAGTGCTGCTCCTGAGATGTTTACAGGGATCCCTGATATCTCTGGGCAGGTGTTAGACTGGTGGTTCAGCACGGAAAGCAAGGCTTAAAAAAGGAGCCAGGCCAAGTAAGGGAAAGGTGAGGGGCCAAGGGCAGCCAACTGTGGTCAGACAGGAAAGATTGTGTAGGCTCCAGGAAAGAGGCTGGGGAAAGGAAATGGAAGACTTAAGAAAAGGGCTGATCAGCATTTTCTGTTTCCTCTCCCAAATGGCTACATCTCTGGTTATACCAGAGCATAAGGTGAGGTACCAGAGCTTCTTTCTCTGTCCAAATGGGACTTTACTCATTCTCCCTAAGACATGAAAGACCTCAAATCTTTATCTGAACTTAAGTGGGTTTCTTTCTTCCTTCTTTCTTGGTAAGACAAAGATTGGTCTAATTCTTTCCTATTCTAGTACTATCAAATTTGCCCTGGTGTAATAAAATGTTTGAAGCAGGGTTTGAATGTTTTTCCCCTTTTTCTACTTACACAAATAGAAATGGAACCACAGGATGGGGATCATTCTGGGAGGGGCTGGGAGTATAACCCAAGGCTTAGGATCTTAGGAGGAGGGGCAGTTTGAACATGAAGAGTAGTTCCAGACTCTGATGTGGGGACGTAGCCCCTCCCTGCATTAGTCACGATCAGTTCTGAGGAATCTGTAGATTCCTTCTCCAATGTCTTGGGTATCCAAGGTGATAGCACCTAGGCTCTGAGGTCTTGCAATTAGGGTTGGATGAGTATCTTCCCAGTGACTCTCATTAGGGTTGTAGGGGAACCTTCCTTTCCTCCTATATATAAAAAGACAAATTAAAGCCTACTGGGGAGGTGGTGGCGCCTGTTGCTCAAGGAGTAGGGTGCCAGCCCTATATGCCTAAAGGTGGTGGGTTCAAACCGAGCCCCAGCCAAAAAGTAAAGCCTACTGGGGATAAGGCAAAGGCCTTTTTGAGATGATACCAGGAAACTAGAAGAATTTATTTCCAGCTTTGTGGTCTCAAATGACCTTGGGAAAAACGTGGGCCAAAGTAGGGGAAAGGTCAGTAGAGAAGAGGTTGTCGCTGGTTTGGCCAGATTAGCTAACTGAGCTATTCTTGTCTAGCTCATGTCTATTCTCTGTCCTCTGGCCAGACATAATATTATGAGGGGAAATGCAAAGGACTTGACTCTCCAACCCCTTCCTCTGTCAGAAATCTCTCTGTGGCTTGCTTGATTTGAGTCCTGCAAGCTTGCAGACTATGAACTTGAACTCTCTTATAGGGGTTGTCTCTTTTCTTGCTGATCTTCTTGCCGCTTGGATTGAAGCAAGTTCTTGGAAATGACTGGCCAAATGCCTAAGGTATCTTTAGCTTGCCTAAGCTGAAAATAAGGTGGGGAAATTCAGCAAATGGAATGAATTCAGCAGAAGCTGGACACATACTGCTCTTGTTCTCAGAACCATTTGTATGTACTCTTTCAGGTGGATCAACCTAAGCCCTACTGTGTGAGTGGACATCCTAATCCAAATTCATTCATGTTTCACACATGAGGAAATGGAGGTGTGGAGACTTATGTGACTTTCTCAGGACACAAAGGTATAAAGTGGTGAAACTAGGACCATAAAACTTTTGCCCAGTTAAGATAGTGGCTCCTTTAGGAGTTTGAGACCAGCCTGAGCAAGACTGAGACCCATCTTGACTAAACATAGAAAAACTAACCAGGTATCATGGTATGCACCAAGTAGTCTTAGCTACTTGAGTGGCTAAGGCAAGAGGATTGCTTAAGCCCTGGAGTTTGAGGTTGCTATGAGCTATGATGACAAACTCTACTCAGGGTGACAGAATGAGACTTATGTTTCAAAAAAAAGGAAAAGAAATAGCAGAGCTGAGTGCAGTGGCTCACAACTGTAATCCCAGCACTCTGGGAGGCCAAGGCAGGTGGATCACCTGAGTTCATGAGTTTAAGACCAGCCTGAGCTAGAGTGAGACCCTACCTCTAAAAATAGTCAGGTGTGGTAGGTGACTGTAGTCCCAGCTACTTGGGAGACCGAGGCAAGAGAATCGCTTAAGCCTAGGAGTCTGAGGTTACTGTGAGCTATGATGCCATAGTACTCTACCGAGGGTGACAAAGTAAGATTCTGTTTCAAATAATAAAAAAGCAGCTTTTCTTCCCCTCATAACCAGCCTATGCCTACAAGCCATCACCCTTCCTTCCTTTCAAAGTTCAAACAGTAATAAAAATGAACAGAGGGGCTCTGCGCCCATAGTTCAGTGAGTAGGGTGCCAGCCACATATACCGAGGCTGGTGGGTTCGAGCCTGGCCCAGGCCTGCTAAACAACAATGACAAGTGCAACAAAAAAATAGCTGGGTGTTGTGGTGGATGCCTGTAGTCCCAGCTACTTGGGAAGCTGAGGCAAGAGAATCACTTAAGCCCAAGAGTTTGCAGTTGCTATGACACCATGGCACTCTACTGAGGGCAACATAGTAAGACTGTTGTAAAAAAAAAAAAAAGGAACAGAGGAAAAGAACTGTCTTTCCCTTATCAATCCATAGGTGGTTCCCAATCACCTTAAGCATTAGACCTCCTCCCCACCCCCACCCCCCCAGTTTTCTTTGGTCTCCATTCCCAATCTAAACTGCATGTTGCACCCAGGCCTGCCATCCAGTCTCTCTCAAACCACCGGAGTCACTGAGCCTGTTTGCAGACCCCATTCTCAAGCTACCTGCCCACGGTGGGAGGGGACCAGTTGGCAAGGGATGGAACACAAAGTAGGAAAAGATAGGATTCTTGCCAGAGAACCTACCCTGCCTGGGGCCAGTGTAGGCTAGGCTGTGGGTGTGGGAGCAATCTGTTCAGCATAAACAGGCCCTAGCAGGCAGTAGTACAGGGCTGAGCAAGCACTGAATGGGTTTTCTGTAAATATCTGGAAGCAAAGCCTCAATCCTAACTTCTCAGGTTGTCTTGTGAGGGAATAGGAACCCCCACCCTGTTTACTAGGTCTTAAGTCTTGGCGGGCTAGATAGTGCCTACAAAAAGTAGGGGAAAGGTCAATGGAAACAGTCTAGCTCATGCCTGGAACCACTCCAGAGTATCTGGGAAAGCTGCTACATCCTGGGTCTCTGGCTTTGTCTAGCAAGGTCACCTGCCAGACAGGGCAGAGTTCAAGAATGATCTGATCTTTCTGACACTTTGTCTTTGAGGCAGTACAACTGATCCCAAGTGGTCACTCCAACCTTTGTCCTCTTTTCCCCAGTTTCGTGAAAAAAGGATGTGTGTGTATAGAGATGGGGGTGGGGGCGCAGCTTCCACCTTCCTTGACTGCCCTGTTTATTCTCCCTCTGTTACATTCCCAGGCAGACATTGTGTGGGATTTAGGGAGTGGCTGTGCTCCCAACATAGACACAGGTATAGTTGGTCAGGTCAGGACTGGTATGTGTATGTATGGGAGAAGATAAAAAGAAAATGTTCAGTGTCTTGCTTTTTTGCTATCTCTTCCTAACCACAATCACAGGTTAAAGTATAATTATGGGAACCCCCAATGACATGTCCCCTGTCCCATTCTCTCTACTCACACCAACACCTTGGAGAGATAAGAAAGGAAACACATCAATCATCACAAATTGTTCAATAACTCTGGAATGTTCTGTTTCTGTTCCTGTTTCCTTCTTTGTTTTCTTTGGCTGCTTCTGTCTTAACACTTACTAACAAACCCAAACTTGGCTTTTAAGGTGTTTTCCCTCAATGGAGTCACAGCCCTTCCTCTTTAAAATAAGGTCAGAAATATCTAACCTTAGATTACCAGACTACCATTTGATGTTGTAGGGAATTCAGTTAGCCTGCCTAAATGCAGTTAAGCTATTTCTTGAAGAGTGTCCTACGTCTCATCTTATGGCTTTCAAATGCTCAATAGGGTCACTAGAAAGCGCAAGCTTGTTATTCAGTTCCTATTCTGGACACGCAGCTTGCCCGTGACTGTTGCATGTCAAGTGGCTGGAACCAATCAGCTCATGTGAGGCTTCCTTAGAAGCCAATCAGAGCCTAGGAAAATGACCTCACCCAAGGGAGAGCTGTGTGGGCGAGAAAGCATCTCTCAGAGCTGTGAGTGTCCCTAAGTCACTCTCCTCCTCCCCACCCTCCTTACTTCCTGTAAAACAACGCCGCCTGCCCCCCGCCCAACAAAGGGAGTGAGAAAAGCTAATTAAATTCCACAAAGGGAAGAACCAAAAGAGAAACTGCAACTCAGCCACGCACTAGTTTCTGCAAGTGGAGAATAGAATTTTTAGGGGGCTCTTTTTGCAGACATATCTTTCAAAATGAGGTCTCCAAGGCTGGAAGAGGAAAACTGTACTGAATAAGAGTCAGCTCCTCCCACCTAACCCTCCCTGCACCTGGCTTTCTTGACTCTCTCCACAAAAATAGCTGTAATCATGCTTTGTAAATAAGGACAAGACCAAGGTCAAGTGTGGGAAAGAGAGGGCCTGTGTCGTTGTGAACATTTGTGAACAGAGACATTCTAAAGAACCTCAGGCTCAGTAGCCAGTGGGGATGCAGGGAACATGAACTGTTTTTCTTTACAACTGACTGCACAGCCCTGCAGATGAGGTCTTGAATATTCTGTGACAGGTTAGTTTCCAGGTATATGTCCTACCAAGGGAACAAAGGACAAGACACTGGACTCTGTTTAGGTAGGCATCCCCTCCAACCCTCCAGCCCTTTCCCACCAGGCCTCACCCTAGACAGATAAAAACACTTTATTTAAAAATATAAGACTGGCCTTACTCCTCTTAAATGCTCCCAGCCCCAATTATCTCCACAAAGAGCTGTAAAATTCGGTAGGAGTATGTGTACAGCCGTCTCAGCTCTAAAAGCCCAAGTTCTTTCAATTCTTCTTTCTCCCCTCATACAATTAAGACATTTGTCCTTTGCACCTTCTCCACCATATGAGAGGTGACACAAAGGTGAAAGGAGAGGAAGGATAGAAAGAGGCTGTCATCATTCTCCACTCCTATCTCCAGGGATCAAATAGTTTTTCTGAACTCTGACCAAATGATTTGCTTGTCCACAAAACCAAATAATAGCGACAGTTACTCTCTCTATCCACAAATCAAGAAAAATATAATAGGTCCAGGGCATTGTTTGGGGTCCTTCTTCAGTATATAGCCTCATCCATATTGTCATCACTGTCACCCCCAAAGTCCTCTCCATTGTCAAAATATGACATGATGTAATCAGTTTCCTGAAATGGAAAAAAAGAATAAAGAGTCAGGCTTGGTTTTGTATTCTCCTTCCTCCCTGTGTACTAGGCCCCTTCACACCATACCAGGCCCTGGACATTCCTTCCAGTTGTAGTTCATTGTGGAAAAGAGCCTGGGGACAGAGGAAGTGGAAGGAAACCCCTACCTCTGAGGGCACTATCTCCCTCAGCCCTCTTTCTGCGGAGTACATCCCTGATGTAAATAATTGAGATTCCCAGATCCCATGAGGGGAAGAGAGGGGGACTAAGGTAGAAGGAGACCCCCTTCACCTCTTCATGTTCTTCTTCATCATACTCTTCTTCTTCCTCCTCTTCCTTCTCTTCTTCTTCTTCTTTCTCCTCATCTTCCTCTGACGTCACTTCTTCCTCCTTCTTCTCCAGGGTCTCATGACAAGATGAATAGGAAGAGAAACTCAGATTCAGCTCACAGAAGGGAAAATTGAAGCATACATGAGCAAAGAAGGAATGGATTTAGGTCTTAGGAGGTCTCTATGCACTTTCTCCTCACCTCTAGTTTCTGTATTGTTTCCTCTTTATCTTCTATGGTCTTAGGGGGCCTCTTGGGGAGCAGAATGGTGATCCCTGGTTGGGGGGGGAAGGATCAAAAGATAAACCATCAGAGGGTAAATCTTGCTAGCTTCCCACCCACCCTCCCGCAGAGAACATGTCGCTCTGCTGCCCTCTTGTGGTCACTGTGGCATCCCGCGACAACACTTGGCGGATTGGGTAGGAATTGGTAGGGCAAGAGAGACCACCAGCAGCCCTGGCCCTCCAGCGGAGGGGGAAACCTTTCCACTTCTTGTTCCAGATAAACTCACGCTCCTTCTGTAGCTTCCGGACTCGGATCTTTAGCTCCCGGGGTAGACGGCGCCAATCTGGGAATAATGAGAACGTGAATGTCAGTAGGACCCTGCCTGAGGTCTCCTATGAAGGGTGAATGGTTGTATTTGAAGGAGAGATAAAGGTTTTAACAGAGAGAAAGGAATGGGTTGGTTTAGAAGAATAGAAGTCACTTAATAGGTTTTTTAGGTAGAGTCTGTGACAATGTTTCAGACGACAACTAAAGCTCTAGTTTGCTGAGGATGGATAGCGGAGGATGATGGAGACACTAAGAGTGCTGGTGGATACTTGAGGCAACTCAAGCATCTGAAAGGGCAGTCAATGAAGGAGCCAGTCACCTACCAGGGTTCCAATCGATGGCATTGTCAATCGGCCCTGACATCTGATATTTGTCTGAGTATCGCTCCACATCTGAGGGTCAGAAGTCAAGGGTCAAAGTTTTATCCCTTTAGAGCCCTAGAATGGGTTGTTTCTCAGTGTCCAGCCCTCTTAATTTTCCAATATTATCAGTTTTCTCACCCCAAACACACAGCCCAGGAGGTCAGCTTAAGTGATGACCTCATCATTCTTTTTTTTTTTTTTTGAGACAGAATCTCAAGCTATTGCCCTGCATAGAGTGATGTGGGGATGTGGGGTCATAGTTCACAGCAACCTCAAACTCTTGGGCTCAAGCAATCCTCTTGCCTCAGTTTTTCTATTTTTAGTAGAGACAGGGTCTTGCTTTTGCTCAGGTTGGTCTTGGACTTATAAGCTTGAGCAATCCACCCACCTCGGCCTCCCAGAGTGCTAGGATTGTAGGCATGAGCTGCTGTGCCTGGCCTTATTCTTCTTTTTACATTGTTTTTTGGAGATAGGGTCTTGCTCTGTTGCCCAGGCTAGAGTGCAGTTGGCATCATTATCATTACAGCTTCAAACTCTGGGCTTAAGTGATCATCTTGCCTCAGCCTCCTAAGAAGAACTTGTTCTCTTACGTTCAAAACTATGATGATTCTTTTTCTCCCTTATCTCAAAGGATTGGCTATACTGAGAAGTAGTGTGGTACAGTAGAAAGCATACCAGGAAACAACAAACTTCTTGTTTCTTCAGGCTTCCTCTTATTCTTTGTTAATAGGTAATTTTTTTTTTAATCTCTCTAAGCCTCAGCTTCAGGGCTGTAGGCCACTTATCAATATACTGAAATAACATACTTCTGTACCAGTCGGCAAGTGCCCACTGTTCCAAGCTTCCCAACAGTGCTCCATTCTCTAGTCTCTCCTGGTCTCCCCACACTTCATATGACCTACTAATCAAAGGATTAATACTCGACTTAGGTGGAGTTCTCAGAGACCTACCACTAGTCCCTTTCTGATGGCTCAGTGCCCATAATATCCATGTTGTAACAAAATATATATATATATTTTTTGAGACAGAGTTCACACTGTCATCCTGGGTAGAGTGCAATGGCATCATAGCTCACAGCAACCTCAAACTTGGGCTCAAGAGGTCTTGCCTCAGACTCCCAAGTAGCTGGGACTACAGGTGCCTGCATGACACCCAGCTAGTTTTTCTATTTTTAATAGGGATGGGGGATGGGGGAGCATCTCACTCTTGCTCAGGGTTGTTTCAAACTCTTGAGCTCAAGCAACACACCCATCTCAGCCTCCTAGAGTGCTCGGACTACATACATGAGCCACTCTGCCTGGCCAGATTGTAAAAATTTTTTATTTTTATTTTTTATTATTTATTTATTTTTGAGACAGAGCCTCAAGCTGTCACCCCGGGTAGAGTGCTGTGGCATCACGGCTCACAGCAACCTCCAACTCCTGGGCTCAGGTGATTCTCCTGCCTCCGCCTCCTAAGTAGCTGGGACTACAGGCACCTGCCACAATGCCCGGCTATTTTTTGGTTGTAGTTGTCGTTGTTTGGCAGGCCGGGGCTGGATTCAAACCCACCAGCTCTGGTGTACATGGCTGGTGCCTTAGCCACTGAGCTATAGGCACCAAGCCTAAGTAACATTTCTTCCTCAGCTCTCAGCTTTAAACTCATGTTGTCCTCAGGAAGTCATCCCAGATCACCCTCCACCTCCTTTTCTTATACCTTCTAATCACACTCCATCACTGCATCTTTCCCAGTTGTGACTTGCTGTTATTTGTGAAATCCTTTGATTAAGATCTGTCTCTCCTGCTAGAGGACAAGCTCCACAAAGGCAAGAATCCTGTCTGTTGGAGGTGTTTAGTTCCTCCCTGTTTGAAGAGTAGGGAGAGGACTAACATTTTGCATAATTCTTTAAAAGTCAGTTGGATTTAGCTGTTTTGATAGTGAGGATTGGCTTTGCCAGTAGGTTATATACAGTAAGCCCTTTCCATCAGCTGAATGCACCAAATAAGCTAGGCTAAGATCTTAAAGCCACACAAATAGATTTAAAGCATGTGAATAATGTACAGTATACCGTAGATAATATTCTTTGCAACCTTCTAACCTATGATTTTACAAACATAAGACATCAATTTGAAATAGGTGAGGAATTTTTTTTTTTTGAGACAGAGTCTCTGTTGCCCTGGACAGAGTGCTGTGGCATCATAGTTCACAGCAACCTCAAACTCTTGGGCTCAAGTGATCCTCTTGTATCACCTCCCGAGTAGCTGGGACTACAGGTGCCCACCACAATGCCTGGCTATTTTTTTTTTTTAGAGACAGGTCTCACTCTAGCTCAGGCTGTTCTCGAACTCCTGAGTTCAAGGAATCCACCCACCTCAGCCTCCCAGAGTGCTAGGATTATAGGCATGAGCCACCACACCCAGCTGAGGGAAAACTTCTAAATGAAATTTTAAAAAGACAAAATACGTGAGGGGGTATACAATTGCTCAAGATATTTTTAGGGCATATGTAAGCAAAAATGTTTGAAGGAAATAGAAATAGTACACTCACTGAGTTCATGCAGGACTCTGTTTTTTATTGTTCCTGATTGGGTGTCGGTCAGCATCCGTTTGAACACATTCAGTGAGAGGGAAATTACAACCTACTTGGTAGCTCAAAGCATTGTTTGAAAGCTCTGTTTGTTAAAACATTCATCTAGCTTGGAGTTGAGTCTCCATTCACTCAATTATGGCCTGAATTCTGCCCCCTGGAGCAAGAGAACTGCCTCATCCACTGAGTCGGCTCTTCAAGATTCAAAGACATACGTGTCAGACATCCAGTCCTTCAATAGTTTTTTATTAAATATAATTTATTGGCACAGCATCATTCTTCTTTGAAGCTCTCTGCTCCCCTTCCTCTAATTAACTCCTACTCTTCCTCAACTTCCTCCTGCACTTCCAGCCAGGTATACATTTCCTTTTTTTTTTTTTTTTTTGCGATAGAGTCTCAAGCTGTCACCCTGGGTCAAGTGCTGTGGCATCACAGCTCACAGCAACCTCAAACTCTGGCCTTAAGTAATTCTCTTGCCTCAACCTCCCAAGTAGCTGGGACCGCAGGTGCCCGCCACAGTGCTCGGCTATTTTTTTGTTGTTGCAGTTGCAGTTGTCGTTGTTTTAGCTGGCCTGGGCCAGGTTCAAACCTGCCAGCCTCAGTGTATGTGGCCAGTGCCCTACCCACTGAGCTATGGGCACTACCTCTTTTTTTTTTTCTGAGACAGAGTCTGACTCTGTTGCCCTAGGTAGAGTGCTGTGGTGTCAGGCTCAGCACCTATAGCTCAGCGGCCAGGGTGCCAGCCACAGATACCAGAGCTGGCAGGTTCGAATCCAGCCTAGGCCTGCCAAACAACAATGATAGCTACAACCAAAAATAGCCGGGCATTGTAGCAGGCACCTGTAGTCCCAACTACTTAGGAGGCGGAGGCAAGAGAATGGCTTAAGCCCAAGAGTTTGAGGTTGCTGTGAGCTGTAGCACTCTACTGAGGGTGACAAAGTGAGAGTCTGTCTCAAAAAAAAAAAAAGAGTGCTGTATTGTCATAGCTCACAGCAACCTCATAGCTCAAGTGATCCTCCTACCTCAGCCTCCTAAGTAGCTGGGAGCACAGGTACCCGCCATGACACCCAGCTACAAGGAGTACATTTTCCACACAGGGAAAGGAGGAAGACAGAGAATACAAAAAACTTTAGCTTTTCCTCCTATAGTTTGGCCTTCTTTTTTAACTCTGAAGAAAGCCATTTCCAAGCCCTTCTGCTACATTTCATTGGCTGAAATGTGTCACATGGCACCCCATACCTTTAAGGGAGACTGAGAATTCTACCATTTTGCTTTCTGATTTCTCTAGCAGAGAGTCATGTGTGTAAAGTGAGGAGGTGATAACGCATATATTGCAAGAATTACAAGCTATAATTTAAAAATTTGGAAGAAAGTGAGGAAAACCAAATAGTCAGCTAAGAAAGTAGTATTTTGTTTTATTTTGTTTGAGACAGAGTCTCACTATGTTACCCTGGGTAGAGTGCTGTGGTGTCACAGCTCACAGCAACCTCCAACTGTTGGGCTCAAGCGATTCTCTTGCCTCAGCCTCCCAAGTAGCTGGGACTACAGGTGCCCGCCACAATGCCCAGGTATTTTTAGAGACAGGGTCTTGCTCTTGCTCAGGCTGCTCTCAAACCTGTGAGCTCAGGCAATCCACCTGCCGTGGCCTCCCAGAGTGTTAGGATTACAGGCGTGAGCCACTGTGCCAGGCCCAAGAAAGTAGTTATTTAAAAATCAAAACAAGGTCAAGTACTATGGCTCACACCTATAATCCTAACTCTCTGGGACTGAGGAGCAGGTGGATGGCTTGAGCTCAGGAGACCAGCCTGAACAAGAGCAAGATCCCATTTCTACTAAAAATAGAAAAATGAGGCCGGGTGTTGTGGTGTGCACCTGTAGTCCCAGCTACTTGGGAGACTGAGGCAAGAGTAGGGTGACCAGACGTCCCGATTTTTAACAATTTGTCCTGCATCCCGCGGCATTTTTAAAAAGTCCTGATTTTTGGAAAGAATGAAAGACAAGCTAGGGAACAGCAGGAGAATGGGAAGGGAATATATGGTTGCGGCTGCTGAAAAGGTTAATGTAACTCCATTTGGGAATGAAGAGGTTAATGTAACTTCATTTGGAAATGAAAAGGCTAATGTAAACTCCCTACTCCCCTCCTGGGCAAGGTCGCCCAGGTGGACCAGCACCCTACTCCTAGCCACAGGTGCCGCCCTATACATAATTTTTCAATGTATTATATTTGTAAATTGTA